>JADQWA010000031.1:180000-185000 GCA_018344505.1 Nebria ingens riversi | reverse complement strand
ATTATAATGAACTATTCATTACTATATATATATATAAAATAACGCGAAAAACATTTTTAATTCAATATTTATAGATTTCTATCGTTCAAATTTGATTTATATATATTTAATAACTGCATTAAGTCCCTATAAAAACATATTTGTATTAAATCACAATATATATGTCTACTTTTGTTGATTTAAAAATATCCTAATCAGCATTTAATCGCATGTAACATCTAGGCCGCATATAAAACCTGTAACAAACTCATGTTACGTCCCCGTTATGTAATAGGGACGTTATTTGTGAGCATTATGTTTATTTGAGTATATTTAGTAGTAAATCAATTTTAAAATTAATATATATCTGCATTAAGCAATTTTAAGTAGTTTTTTTTGTATGTAAATAAAATTCAGGGTAAATAGAAAGGAAAGATAAAATAGATTAAAAATTTATATATATTATAGATATATGTACTTATGTTTATAATTCATGATTATCGTATTCTTGCAAATTAAGTTTCTGCGTTCACAAATACAAATATAGTAAACAAATAAAAAATAATAGTTTTTTTTTAATAAATCGATACATATAATATTATTTATAATAGCCACATTCATATGTTTTAGATGAATCTAATATTTGCGATAAATATTAGATATTCAGGTCACTTATTATAAAATACATGAAATTTGTTAATAAATTGAATTATGTGCAATAATGTTTTACACCAATGAGGTAGTTTACACTAAATAACAACAAAAAGCGAAACTAAATATATGAATGTGACTAAAAACAATTTAAAAACTACTCAAATGCTTTTAAATCGATCTTTGTTGCCCGCATATTAAAGCCATTTTATTAAATTTGCTATAAAATTTATATTAAATATAATTCTGGTGACGTCACACGGCACCATTTAATAAATAATAAAACAGCTTTAAAATTGCATCTAATAACAATCTTGTTTTAACACACGTTATTGCATTTTTAAACTGTTTAATAACAATTTATGTGCCGTATATTCGTTGGTTGACATTTTTTATGGAAAAATGTTTTTTTTTATTATTTGGAGTTTTCTTACTATTTTATTCAATATAAAAATGGTAAATTTAGAATAGTTCACGTTTAGATTTACGTTATATTCCCATTGTTACTTTTAACTAGCTGATTATTTCATTATTACTTTCGCCATCTTGTTTTAATATTTAATAATCAAAACTTATAAGAAATATATTAATTAATTATTCCAAATTGCGATAACTTAATATGGTAGCCATTTTGTGTGTAACAAAATAGTAATTTTGTTTTAAATGGAAGCCATTTTGTTTTTTAAAGTAGTTATATACTCGAATATGGCGATTAGAGGCTAAATATGACGTGATTATCTAAATGATTATTTCTCAAATTAAACAGCTAAGCTAAAAGTAACGAAATTGCTGCATGTTTTAACTTACAAATCGAAATCCTTAAATTTATAGTAATATAATACTTTACTTTGTAATAATAATGAATGAATGATAAAAATGTTCAGTTTATCAAAGAAAATGTGTCATAACATAAAATTTGAGATCTCTCATTATAATATATATATATATATATATATATATATATATATATATATATATATATATATATATATATATATATATATTTATATATATATATATATATATATATATATATATATATATATATATATATATATATAGAATTTGTTTTCTTCACATTTTATATTAATTAACATTAAATTATGGCAGTTCTTGTACCAATTGTTACGTTTCAACATTAATGGTACGTAATTTTGTTGAAACTTGCGATATATGCTAGAGGGGGTATCTTTAAATCGAAATATGTTATTATTTCAATCAAACTCTCAATTAGAAATTGAACAAGGCAAGATTTAATACTTCTAAAGATAACTCCTCTCACTACTTCATAATTATAGTATCATTTACTAATTCTATAATGATCAGCGCTCGCAATGAGTATACTTACACTCGTTAATCATTGCTAGGTTTACATAATTATTTAGTCAAAAGTCCAGATAAACTCATGGCCTGTATGGACTACAAGCAGAGATTTTTAAATTCATTTATCCGGCGTTTTATATAAATAATACTCCAATAAATATAAATATTTGGTCAATATATATGTATATATATAACACCTTTATATAACCTATTTTTAAATTCGTTTCTCTAATATTTATACAAATTTTTGTATAAATTCATAAACACATTTGTATAATTGCACAAAAATTATTTGATTGTTTAACATAATTAAATTAATTTAAAATATATAATAACTAAATATCTGACAGTCTATAATTAAATTAGGATATTCTTTAAATTAAAAATCATATTATTTGATTCATATTAAAAAAACTTGTTTATCTTTAAAACATCTCTGCAAAATACGGTTTTAATTCACGATTATAATACTGCTTTTAAGCGATAAGCACTAATAAATACAAACAGTTAAAAATGTAGAATTTATAGGTAATTTTTAACAATAATCGATTCAATTGTCTATAAATTCCCGGCAATTGAAGCACCGATTACTTTATTTTTAACCGTCAATTGACATTAAGTTCGCGGCAACTGATGCTTCGGTTGCGGGGAAATTTTTAACGACCGGGATCAAATTGTCAAAAACTAATGCATCGTTTAACTATTGGATAAATAATTCCTGGCAAATCCATGCATCAGTTTACGTGATGAAAGATAATTAATACGTAATTTCGAAAAATTGATGCATAAGTTGCATAAAAATTGGCGGTTATCGGTGCGTCGTTTCACTAATGCGTTATATATGTATTTTAACTGAATTAGAGAAACGAATTGAAAATTCTGGTTGAGATTCAGTTAAACATATTTAATTATTACGTCGACTAGCGTACAGTCTACGTTCGTTTACCACTTATCAAGGGTAAGTAGAATCACTAGAGTATTGCTGCCACAAATTGCAAAAATAATAAATATAACTATCATTTTTCACGAGTTTTCTCATCATTGTTTATGTAAAATACTTATTGTTTAAGTCATAGAATTTGTTTTGTTTTTTTCATATTAGAGGAACACTTGTTGTGTTTTTAAAAATTGGCAGTTTTACTGTATACATCGAACAGTTTAGATATGATAGTTTTGTTATAATATTGCTTTATATATATTTTAAAATTAAATTAAAACTTCTTCAGGTATTTAAATCATGTTAATTTTAGCACATCAGTCTGCACCATCCAATACATTTAATGGATATTCAACTACACGGGAATAACATGCTATATTTGTTTCCAAACCGAATTTCTAAGCGTCTTTTTACAAGTTTCTGAGTATCGTTTGTAATATTTGTCTATAAAAAATGTCATTTTCGAATGATTTAATTTTAGAGAACATAGCATGTTACACCATTGTAATCTTAAATTAGTGCTTTTCGTAATTGAAGGGCATATACAAATACCATATTTGCGCGACTTTTAAATAGTATATATTTAATATAAAAAATGGTGTTTCAATTTTAAATATTGGATTTTATTTGAATTTTTTTTTCTCTCTATTCATCATGTGTATAATATAAATATTATTTTTGGACCCAATCAATAAGATTGTGTTATGTATATTGGAATACTAATTCATTAACTCATAATATACAAATATTAAAATGTGTTTTATTCATTTTTGCAAATAACGCGAATAATATTGGTTCGTAGTACGAATAAGCCACGAAAATCATAACTAACTTGACACAATTAAACTACCAGTGTTATTATGAAGATGTAACATATTTTGACAGTGTTATGGAGATGTGTAACATATTTTGACAGTGTTATAGAGATGTGTAACATATTTTGACAGTGTTATAGAGATGTGTAACATATTTTGACAGTGTTATAGAGATGTGTAACATATTTTGACAGTGTTATAGAGATGTGTAACATATTTTGACAGTGTAATAGAGATGTGTAACATATTTTGACAGTGTTATAGAGATGTGTAACATATTTTGACAGTGTTATAGAGATGTGTAACATATTTTGACAGTGTTATAGAGATGTGTAACATATTTTGACAGTGTTATAGAGATGTGTAACATATTTTGACAGTGTTATAGAGATGTGTAACATATTTTGACAGTGTTATAGAGATGTGTAACATATTTTGACAGTGTTATAGAGATGTGTAACATATTTTGACAGTGTTATAGAGATGTGTAACATATTTTGACAGTGTTATAGAGATGTGTAACATATTTTGACAGTGTTATAGAGATGTGTAACATATTTTGACAGTGTTATAGAGATGTGTAACATATTTTGACAGTGTTATAGAGATGTGTAACATATTTTGACAGTGTTATAGAGATGTGTAACATATTTTGACAGTGTTATAGAGATGTATAACATATTTTGACAGTGTTAGAGATGTGTAACATATTTTGACAGTGTTATAGAGATGTGTAACATATTTTGACAGTGTTATAGAGATGTGTAACATATTTTGACAGTGTTATAGAGATGTGTAACATATTTTGACAGTGTTATAGAGATGTAACATATTTTGACAGTGTTATGGAGATGTGTAACATATTTTGACAGTGTTATGGAGATGTGTAACATATTTTGACAGTGTTATGGAAATGTGTAACATATTTTGACAGTGTTATGGGGATGTGTAACATATTTTGACAGTGTTATGGAGATGTGTAACATATTTTGACAGTGTTATTATGGGGTTGTATAGAATTTGACAGTGCTGTTATGGGGTTGTATAGAATTTGACAGTGTTGTTATGGGGTTGTATAGAATTTGACAGTATTGTTATGGGGGGTGTATAGAATTTGACAGTGGTGTTATGGGGTTGTATAGAATTTGACAGTGATGTTATGGGGTTGTTTAACATTTTGACATTGTTGTTATGAGCAAGTCTATTTTTTACTTTCTTTAATGTTGTTATAGGGAGATAAACATATTTAGACAGTGTTGTTTTAATTATGTATACATTTCTAGTATATAGTTATA
>JADQWA010000031.1:45000-175000 GCA_018344505.1 Nebria ingens riversi | reverse complement strand
TTTGTGGAAGGAAAACATGGTTGAAACACCTAAAAATTACGGAAAATTACTAAAACATTTATTACAAATTTTTCAAAACATATTTTTGATTTATTTAAATAAACTCTAAATTGTTTTTAACCAACATATATGTGCAAAGAGCTTAAGTATTCGTAAACACTTTAGCAATTAAATCTCTAATTTTAAACAATACTAGTTTTAAGTACGCAATCTAATTAAAAGCGCTTTTGGCGCCAACAACAAATAATAAAACCACAGTTCATTATACTCTATGCCGGCATTGAGCATTCGCCTTCGAATCAACAGTAAATTTAATCTCAAAAGCGACCTTGGCGAAATCAACGACCCCCGCAAAATTACGGCGTGTTTTGTGAAAAATACACATTTCGTCAGTTTTTTGACCCCGTAAACCTGACACAGAGTTCCAGGTGATAGAATACCTAACCGACTACAGAATATCTACGCCGCCAGATTTGTATCTGCGTGCTGGAACGCACGTAGACAGGATTCGAAACTAGGACGCCAAGTACCCAATTCTAAATACTTTTTATGAAGATGAGTTGTTGTTTAAAAAAAAACATCGGCCATGTATTGGCCCTAAACTTTCTTTTACGTAGTCAGTATATTTAGATTTGATAGTATATAAATAAAAATATAAAATGTTAAAATTTCAAGAAAATATTTTCATTCATTGTCCAATAAAAGTGTAAAGTTGGTTTATTGTCAGATTTCCAAAGAAAACTTATGTATTTTAGATTTTAAATGTTGGATTTTATAGTAGTATTAAGAAAATATTATTATTCATTACATATTATTAAAAATTATTATGGCCAGGCATTTTTTAGTTTTCAAATTAACTTTAAACCAGAGAAAATATTTATATATAATATTTTAAATTATTTACTAACCTTTGTAACGGTTTTTCACTAAACTTATTTGTGACACTGACAATAAATGTTAAATGTCAAAATATTGGAATATTTAAAACAATTGACATGCATAGTAGATGCGATTTATTATATATAATTTTCCATACCTATGTAACTATGGCAATATAAATAGGATAATAGCAATTTTCTCGTAACTGGTACACTTTTTGAAGAAATGTTTCAAACAAAAGTTGAGCAGAATACTAATATCTTTCAATGTTATTCTAACTATTTTTACTGCAAGTATAGCCGTTTCAGAGATATTGCAGAAATTGCAAAAAAAGTCTTAAGTAAACATGCACTTCCGGTTTGAATATGCTTTTCAAAAATAGGAGGTTTTCGCCCCAGGCATATACAAATCTTAAGTTTAAAGTTTCATAATTTTATCTTCAACGGTGTAGGCTGTAGAGCGCATACACACAGACACACACACACAGACGTCATTCCAAAAATAGTCAGACTCGATTCAGGGAAGGTCAAAAGGTGTATTTCTGTAAAAATTTCGAGAAATTTTTTTTTCGTTATTACAATTCGTAAAAAGAAAGTAAAAACATACAATACAACAAATATGAGTAGTTCTAAACATTTTTAAACTCTAAAACTACTTCTGATTTCTATTATCTAATATAATAATTAAAGAGGTATATACACATTTCTTAGTATAGTATATAATAAAACAAACCCTTATATACCTTATTGCCTCTAATTCAAGTGGTTTTAAAAGCTTTTAAAGCTCCTACCTCCTATTCATAACATTTTTCAGTATATTAGGATGGGAATACTCAAATTGTATTGATTTCTAGAAGGGCTTAAAATTTATTTAATAAAGATAGTACGCCCCTGGGTAATGTAAATATATATATATAAATAAAATGAATAAATTTATAACTGCGTAGTTTTATATGTTAAAAATAAACTGACTAATAAATGTTTTTGTTTTTATTGTTGAACTAGTTCGTTAACATCTGGTAAACATATTTTTATTATTGTTTTTTGAAATGGAGGAGTAGAGGGTTAGTTTCTTGTGATATTTAACTATTAACGCTTACTCTAACTAACACCAGAGTTAAGGGCTAGTAATTCGGTTGCAAATTATTTATTTATCTCAAATAAACATTATTTTTAAAACATTTGTGACAATTATAATTAAAAAACTAACGTATTCATATCATCCCAATCGATATTTTCCCAAACAATTTTCGGGGGACGATTTGTGAATGTACAGGGTTTTCTGTCACCCCATATAATGGGAATAGCCATGATGTTATTTATGTACGTATGTATATATGTAATTACCGAGGGCGAATTACTGTAGATAAATTGTCGGGGACGTATTATTTGGGGATAAATTGTGCAAGGACGAAATATGCAAAGACCAATTGTGTAAGACCGAATTGTGTAAAAACTAATTGTACAAGGACTAATTGTGCAAGGACCAATTGTACATGGACAAAATGTACAAGAACCAATTGCACAAGGACGAAATGTACAAGCACCAATTGTACAAGAATCAATTGTGCAAGGACTAATTGTACAAAGACGAAATGTGCAAGGACAAAATGTGCAAGGACCAATTGCGCAAGGACGAATTGCGCGAGGACGAAATGTACACTGACCAATTGTACAAGAATCAATTTTGCAAGGACCAATTGTGCAAGGACGAAATGTACAAGAACCAATTGCACAAGGACGAAATGTACAAGCACCAATTGTACAAGAATCAATTATGCAAGGACTAATTGTACAAAGACGAAATGTCCAAGCACCAATTGTGCAAGGACGAATTGCGCAAGGATTAATTGTGCAAGGACGAATTGCGCAAGGATTAATTGTGCAAGGACGAAATGTACACTGACCGATTGTACAAGAATCAATTTTGCAAGAACCAATTGTACAAGGACGAAATGTACAAGAACCAATTGTACAAGGACGAAATGTACAAGCACCAATTGTACAAGAATCAATTGTGCAAGGACTAATTGTACAAGAACCAATTGTGCAAGGACCAATAAATTGTGCAAGGACCAATAAAGTGTACAAGAACCAATTGTGCAACGTCGAAATGTACAAGAATCAATTGTGTAAGGACAAATTGTGCAAGGACGAAATGTACAAGGATCAATTGTACACGAATCAATTGTACAAGAACAAATTGTGCCCTAAGGACTAATTGTCAAAAGACGATTTGTTGTAAATAGATTCTCGATAAATTATAATTATAGAATCTTGACTTGTTGCATGATAAACAACTCTTCAAGTGCAATCAGGCCATGGCGAAATGGCGATGTTGTTCTTGTTGTTTTAATGCAAGTCAACAACAAACTGTAGCTCGCGAACCAACCAAACCTGGTTGTGTAAAATCACTTTCATTGTAAGAACTTTATATGTATAAAGCTATTTATAGCATATGCACATACATACGAGTAGACACCCAAACAGACTTCGAAAACATCGTTTAGCAATCAAACATTTTTGATAGCCGTCGCCTAATTATTTTTGGGCCCATTTCCAACATATTCAATATAATAAGAAAACACCGTAAACTAACAAAAGACCGAAGGTCGGTAACGGGTTCGAAGCCTATGACCGATAAGTGTTTAGAAAATGACAAATATACATTAAAATGTTTAAATTTTAATCTAATCACGAAATAGATTATAAACTGTAAATAATCATTTACAGATAACTGTATCAGTTCATATATACATATACACCTATTATTTTACAAAACAATTACTTGTCTCTATACATAAACAGTTTTATATTTAAACGAAAAAAACAACAAAACTCTGAATCAAATCTAAGTTTACAACAAAAATAAACATTTCCAAAACATTACACGAGAAAATACTTCGCCAAAAAAACATTACATGCACAAATTCGAAACTGACCCACGCAACATTTTTGTTTCTTATCCAAAAAAAAAAACATTCACCAATGCATCCAGCTTATACATTTAAGTATACAAAAGCAATAATAATTGCCAGAAAAGAATAATAAAACGCAACAAAAAATCCGACCCACGCCATTTTTTATTGTTTTCTTTTCATTACAAGAAACAAGCATGCAATCACCAATGCATACAGCTTATTACGCTTGGATAAAGGGTGGTTTTAAATGAACGAGAGGGTAACATGGAATTAATATGAGGTCAATGCCCCCCTCCACCACACCCAACATAGCATTCCAAATATTTAAGGATAATTTGTTGAAATTAATTTTTATACCACTCCAAATTTGTTTTAAATAATATTGACCAATATTATTAAATGAAGCAATATTGAATTTTGTTTTAAAACTGCATTGAGTATTGTTTATAAACAAAAGTCAATAAAATTAAACAATTATTGGTAAAATTGCTGACAATTTATAAATAAATCGTTATTTCACATTTATTTAATTTAATTTGAGTCAATATGACGATTAGAGTATTTATTTATTAGGCAAATGTACCTTAAGGTCAAATGAAAGAGAATTATGAACCGCGCTTTTATTTTAGAGTAAACAATCTTAAATATTATTAAAATAAATGCATTAAAGTATTTTGTTAGTGTAAATAAACATGGAAAAAATAAAATAAGTAGCACAACGCATTTTAGTTGTAGAGATTTCTAATAGAACAATTATGAAATAAAATGTGAGTTTTATGGTTAAGGGTGGAACAACCCTCGTGAAAACCACGTGTAACTTGTGTAAGAAATTCGAAAGAAAGTTGATTGCGAAAGTATTGCTTCGGTGAAATGCTTACGTGATAAAAACTTCGAAATATCCCAACCACTTTGAACCACAAATAATAAGCACCACGTTTCAAAAATCACTGTCAAAATATCACTGACATAAATGTCACAGCGTTAAAAAAAATAAAACACCACCACCCTGACCTGAATTTCAGTTAAACTTTTTGACTTCATTCTCAAGCTGCCGATTCAGACGCCAATGTTTAACATTGAATTTCTAAATTAACTACACAATAACCCACAATGACAATCTAGTAAATCGATACCATCGACTATTTAGTATCGATTTTAAACGAAATAATTGCAAATACACACGTATTTATACCGAAAATTGAGAAAATCATGCACAATTGTCACTTACCTTTACAACACAGGTGACTGCAGAAACAGAGATAAACGGACTGCGCATCCACATTGCGCACGCTTCGTTATAACTTCTTATTTTACTTGAAATTCAATTTTAATTCATAGTATTTTAATCTAAAACAACCATTAAAAACATATTAAACAATTATTACAACAATTACATAAACAAGCAATGCGTTTTAATAAAAATTTTAACAAATTTGACAGCTAAATGTCAATTTAAAATAAGGATGTATTTCCGGATAAAATTTAAAAAATGGCGGTCTATACATGACATTTAACCTATTTCATCAATAAACAATAAATTCAACATCTTATATACATATTTTAACATTAAAAATAATTAAACAACATATTTAAACTCATTTAATAATTAATTTAGTTAAAATATGAATATATTATTAACTCATAATTATATTTAGGTTAAATTGTTTATACATTAATAATCCGTACACTCCCGTTTAACCGACTATATATCATCGTAATTTAGACAATCCGGCCGGTTTAACAGGGGTATAAAATTTTAAAACAAATATAAAAATAGGGATTTTCATTTCTGAAAGTTAAATTTATTAACGTCATATTTTGACAGTGTAGTTTTTCTTTAATCAGCTGATTATGGAAAATATAGTGATAATTGTCTAAATTTTTGTTAAAATAACATCAAATAATGCTGTATTTGTGTCTTAAAAGCTAAATTAATAACAATAAAAGCGTAGTTTTTGTTGAAAAATGGCAGCAAATGATCAGAACGCAATTGCACATAATTTTAAAGTTGTTTTATTAGGCGAAGGATGTGTCGGAAAAACCAGTTTATTGTTGAGATATGTTGACAATACATTTAATTCTGCACATATAAGCACCTTACAGGTATTTACCGCGAATGTGTTAACCTGAAAAACGATTAAATCGCGTGTTTTTTTTTGTAGGCGTCGTTTTTGACTAAAAAATTAAATATTGGAGGAAAACGTATAAATCTTTCAATTTGGGATACAGCAGGGCAAGAAAAATTCCATGCACTCGGCCCCATCTATTATAGGGGCTCAAATGGGGCTATTTTAGTCTATGACATCACGGACGAAGACACTTTTCAAAAAGTCAAAAGTTGGGTTAAGGAATTACGTAAAATATTGGGCGCTGACGTGCGATTGGTGATCGCTGGGAATAAAACCGATTTAGAAAAAGACCGGAATGTTTCGATTGAAGAAGCTGAAACGTAAGTAACTTCTAATCACAAATCAAAGAATGAAATGTTTAAATAAAGCTCGTACACTAATAAAAATGGCGGCTACTGACACATCAGTTGCTGCCAACCTAAATGTACTAACTAATCATTTGAAAAACATATTTAACTAATCTATCTCTTTTGGACACATTATAAAGTAGGTGCAATACAGAAGCGGAAATAATTTTTAAAATACCCGTACACTTTCTAAAATGGCCGCAATTGATGCGTCAGTTTAAGCAAGCCCGCACATTAATAAAAATGGCGGCTACTGACGCATCAGTTGCTGTCAACCTAAATGTATTAACTATATCATTTAAAAAACATATTTAACTACTCTATCTCCCTTGAACACAGTACAAACACCTCTTAACTTGAATAATAATAGTTGTGAGTCAAGTAGGAGCAAAACAGAAGCGGAAATAATTTTTTAAAACCCGTACACTTTCTATAATGGCTGCAACTGACGCTTCAATAGCCGGCAAATTAAATAAACGCTGCTTTAATATATATAACTAGTCTATCTCTCTTGGAAATGCAACAAATAGCTTTTAATTTTAATAAAAATAGATACGCCAATCAAGTAGGCGCAACTCATTGCCATACGTCAGCCAAATTAAATCAAGGAATGGAAGATATGTTTTTAACGTTAACGCAAAAAATGATCGAACACGCCGTCGAGCAAGAAGCGCAAAATTCGACGTTAAATCGACAAAATTCAACGCGCCGAAATGTGTTAGTTGTGGATGACGATGAGCCTCAAACACAAACGAATAAAAGCTGTTGTGGCTCATCATAGTTCTTTTTTTAATGAATTATTGTATTATATAAACAAAAACTGTATATTATATTTACTATAATTATTAATTAATATTGCTATAATAATATGAGCTGAAAACACTTGTAATAGTGTGAAATATTGTTATTAAATTATAATTATTATTGTTTTTTATTTTATGCGTTTTTTTATTTTAAATATTTGTAATTTATTTTTACTAAAATATCAACTCCGAAAATATATCCAAACTAAAATAGCTCCAAAACGGCTTTAACTTACTAATCCGCCATTTTAAACACGTGTGTGCATAATTATATAAATTTCTTAAATCAAAAACAATTTTTAACTTAAAAGCATTTATTATAACATATTTTTATCTGTGATTAGTCTATTTTATATTTAAAATAATAAATTGTATATTTTTAAAAGCTTATAACTGTAAAATATATTTAGTCCACGCTAGTATTAATGACTATATAAAATTGTTATTATGATTAAACAATAAATACATTTAAAATTATTCCCTTCAATTTTATTTGAAACATCTTAAAATACCCAAAAGTATTCTATCTTATCCAAAAAAATAAATAAAGTTTTGCATAAAAAGCCCGGTATATAAACTTGTGGCGGGACATAACCCATCGGTTACCGCCAAAATTATCAAGTACGGTCACCACAAATTTAATAAATTATAAGTATCTGCTTAAATTAAATGTCCTAACCTATGCTTGGTGTTCATTTATTAATAAGTATAATATAATTAAGTAATCTTACAATGATCTACATGTGTAATGAACTTGTTAAGATGACTTTTTAGATTAATCTAATTGCTGTGTTTACTTAATTATTACTGCGAAGACAACACTTTAGTTAATATGCTGTAATTTGTAACGAATTAACACATTTTAAAGTAAATGTACACTGATGTACACCGGGGGTTAGAAATATGGCGGCAAGTGGCTTATCGGTAGCCGTCAAAAATATTACTGTCGGGGTTCTACATTATTTAAAAATTTGATTTATAATAAATAATTTTACACACATAAAATGGTGTTTAGTTTAATATTTATTATAAATTCAATGAAAAAATCCATAAATTGTGGATTTAGAATAAGCAATGAGTATGTATACTCGTTGCGCCTAAAATAATTAAAATTACTTTTTTACACTAATCTACACGCGTAAGTTATTGCTTGGTTTACATAATTGTGCTAATTATTATTATAAAGACAGCACTTTAGTCAATATGCTATACTATAAATTTTAATATGTACACCGAAGGTTAGAAATATGGCGGTAAGTGACTTTTCGGTAACCGCCAAAAATGTTAGTGTTGGGGTATAAAAAATATTTTTTTGGAATTGAAATATAAATAATATTTAATGGAATATGGAATTGTTTCATATGAAAAATGGTGTTTAGTTTGATATTTATTGTAAATTTAATGAATTAGAAATAAAATATCTTACATTTCCTCAAATTTTAATTAAATGACTCACAATAAATTCCAAACTAAATAAAACGGGGAAAACTCTCGGAAAATGCTTAATAAATATATTTACATAAAAAATTTACACACATCTAGAACTAGGTATGAACATTACAAGAGTCATGAAAATAACTAATAAATTTTCGAACTTTTTAAACAAATACTTGAGTCAGTATTTCGAAATTAGTAAATTTGCGTTTATTAAATGAAAAGACACATTAATAGGGACTGTATCACTTTAAAGTGATTTGCAACAATATCAAAATCACTCAACATAGCTTATATAAAAAATTGCAATTTTTAGATTTTGACATTTTGTTATGTAAGTTACAATTCAATAGATTAGCTGTTTAATCCAGTAACTTATAACTAAATATATATTTTAGGCCGAAATGTGTCAAAACCTAAAACAAAAAAACCAACAGTTTTTTTTTCGTATATAAAAGCGTATTTAAAAAATTCTACAATAGCACCAGCTAATTTATTCGTTTACCTTATTTTCGTTTTATCAATAATTAAACATATTTACAAATTATTAATAAATATTTGTTCATTTCGTCGACATTTAATAAAAATCAAATAATAAATGCGATAAAACAATAACTTCGGGGGGGGGGGGGGATTTAGTATATACTTGTAATAAAAAGCAATTTATAACTTTTCGTAAATAACAAATACTAGAATTTTCGTGATTTTTTACGCACAAAAATTGTAAAAACAACAACAAATTTTTTATTTACTGAATATTTTTAACAACAAACATAGTTACAAATGTTCGGTCCAGAAAGTAAAAATCGTCCAATGACAACACAAAAAAAAAAGAATTATATTTACAAAGAACAAAAGAAAAGAAAAAACAGGGCTATGATTCATGAAAAATAAGATTCTGGACCAAATTTTAAATCACAATAAAATAAACTAAAATACAAATAAATTAAAAGTAATATATATATAGATAGGAAAAAAGTTAAAATTATTTGTCAACAATTTCTTAATAATACTATACGTTTTTCGCTCAACACCATTGAATGGTTTTAAAAACAGAGCATGAAATTGCAAATCAAAATTACTGGTATGAAGATATAAATTGTGATTTTCTTTTTTAAAATTATTATTATTAAATATAAAGGGTTAAAAATTGTTAACGTCACTATTATAAAAATTTCACTTCGATAGTTTACTAATAACTCGTATTAACGCGCCATTTTCTTCTTTTAACCTTTGATTTTCAGTCTTCAATACATCCAATTGCTAAAATAAACATAAACAGACAAAAAAAAAAAACACTTTTTAATCAAATTAAATCCATTACTTATCAAAAATACGCTTAACTTACGAACGGCCATTTTGTGTTGCCACATTTAAAACTCAAAATCATTTATAACAATTAAAAAATTAAAATAATATATCTAAAACCACATTTATCATATAGCGGAATTTGTGACGTCACTTGATCAAGATATGACGTCACTTATTAATTTTATAGAGAAAATATCGCTTAATTAATTTGTTAATGATAATTTACAAAATTCTATAACTACCAGTATTTTTATTTTATTTTTAAACCGAGTAGATGCGAAAATACGATTTTTTTAAAACTTTCGCGCTTTAAAATCGGGACGTAATGATTCCCTTGCGATTTTCAAGGTCATAAGGTATCTAATGTAGTTATAGCCCATTATTAATTTACTCTTAAATAAATATATATATATAATATATATATATATATATATAATAATTGACTAAGTGGTAGTTTTTGTCACCCCATTTTAATAGTAATATAAGTTATACTAGTTGATTTAATATATTTAAGAACTATTATGTAAAATGGCAACACAAAACAAAGACAAATTCACAAATAAAGCGTATAAAAATCACAATAATTAAAAATTCGTGCATAATAAACAAAACAAATGATCATTTGTAGCAAACATGCGTTCCGGTGATAATCTAATATCATAATCACATAAAATAAAACATATAAATATGTTTTCTAGTCAAAGAAATCTGAAAATGAACAAAATCAATTATGTTTGAACAGTGAACAAATAATTCAAGCAATAACACAACTAAATATACTTAACTACATATAGATATTTTTTTCCGGGTTATTTCAGTTAATAATGGATACAAAAACAACACAAACTCACAATTCTGGAACGAACTTCACACCAATTAAAAGAAAAATTAGTAGGAGACGACAGAAATAAGCAGCAGGTCTTTTCAAAAATAAAATGTGCGTGTTGACATAAAATTTGCGTAGATTTCGAAAATAATTTTATTAAAATCACAGATTAACGTATTTTTAATTGCATTTGTGTCAAATAGTTTTATAAAATCGTGGTTAACGTCACTAATATAGATATCGTTTCGTATAAGGTATCTGTTGTTTTAAATGGCCGTCAGTACCGCGTCAGTCCCCGCCAAAATTAATAACGACGTACTAGTTTAGGAAATAAGCTGTTCTAGTCTATTCTTTGTGTGATTATGTTTATAAATATATTTTATAATTGATTATATTTGTAAAAATATTAGATTAGATAATTATTAATTTATTTAGTGACAAATTGTTTTAATAAAATCGTTATTAATTCCACTAATGTAGATATCGTTTTGTAAAAGGTGTCTGTTGTTTTAAATGGCCGTCAGTGTCGCGTCAGTTGCCGCCAAAATTAACAACGTCGTACTAGTTGAAAAGTTGCGGTAATAAACCGTTCTAATCTATTGTTTGTGTGATTATGTTTATAAAAGTGTTTAATAATGAAAGTATCTGACACAAAACTGGGTTTAAACACAAATAAAGCAGTTTAAGATAATTTTCATTTAGATTGTTTCATAAAAACAAAAGACGTGCGGGAAAAAAAACATTGCACAGGCGTAAATGTTGATTGTATGCGAGTGATGATTGTATATAAGAAATAAAATTGAGCATCTGTGATTTTAGAAAGTCTAAAAATCCGCGTTTTTTTTTCTTTCGGTGTTTTACCTATTTTTTGCCTGTGGACGAATTGGTGAGCTTGCTTACGACTCTTGTTAGAGCCCGGTTCTCTGCACGAAGCCGCTCATTTTCGGCTTTCAGTTTTTGCAATTGCTAAAACAACAATCACGCACTGATCATCAACAATTCAACAGCATTTTTGTTCTGAATTTGTTCTGTATTGACTTTTGGATACTCTTAAGGCCATCGTTGCATTTAAGAGCGTATATAACTTGTTATTTTGATCGGCAGTAACTTATAAACACATTCACAGTGTTGCTACACACAAATATATATATATATATATATATATATATATATATATATATATATATATATATATATATATATATATATATATATATATATATATATATATATATATATATATATATATATATATATATATATATATATATATATATATATATATATATATATATATATATATATATATATATATATATATATATATATATATATATATATATATATATATATATATATATATATATATATATATATATATATATATATATATATATATATATATATATATATATATATATATATATATATATATATATATATATATATATATATATATATATATATATATATATATATATATATATATATATATATATATAGCAACATTGTCAATTTGTTACTGGATTACAGCGATCTATGTGTGTATGTATTATAATAATGTAACAATGTTGAAATATAATTAATTAAATAGCTATTTTTTTAAATAAATAGTAGTGTTTGTGGTGTTTCTAGGAGAGATAAACGTAGGAGGAAATCGGTAGGTTTAGATTTATAAGTAAGGAAAGATAATTGTGTAGCCGTTTTTAAAGCAGTCGTTAATTAATGCGTTATTTGTATAAACAACCGTTTTAGGTCGCGTTTTGTTTTGAAAAAATATATAAACGACTTATTTGATTTGTGTTGAGGTTTCTACCACCCCATATTAAGTGGAATTATTATGTTTTGTGTGTGTGTGTTGGTGTGGGTGTGTGTAATAAAACAGAGTTAATAAATGTGTTTTAAATTCAATAAATGAATAATTAAGATGAATTGTTAAGATGATTGAGAACCAAAATCGGATTCGCTAATTTAATATTTATGGTTATTTGCGGTGTTACAGTTAAAAAAGCGGAGAAATCAACTAAAAAAGTAACTAAAAAGTGGAGAAGTACAGCTGCAATTTCTACTTCAAGGGGAAAAAAGTGCAGAAATAAATAAAAATCGTTCCATATATAAAAAATCAAAAACCTATGGAAACTTAAAATTAAAAAAAGCCAAAAATAAATATCAATAAATATGATCGATATATCTACAAAATCACCGACTCACCTTTAGTTCTTCTTCCATTTCGGATAACTTTCGCTCCATAGCTCGTCTCTCACGTTTCTCTAATTCGGATAAAGAGTTTTTGCTTGTCTAAAACAAACAATAAAACATATATAATAAAATGTTTATTATATGTATATTATATATTAAACAAATAACATAAACAATTTCTAATTTTAATCACAAAACTCACCACAGTATTAATTTTCTCCAAGGTTTGCTTCGTATCTCTCAATTCTTCATCAGATTTGCGCAATTTGTCTCTAAGTCGATCATTTTCAGACACAGCGGACTCGTACATTTTTTTATAATCTAATTCACCATTTTCCCCCCTCAACGCTGCCAGATCACTTGCAGAACCCAATCTACTAGACCTATTCGATTTTTCTGAGCCGCTCTAGAAGAAAAAAAACCCATCTTACAATTGTATCAAAACACAATTTCTTTTTTAAAAAAACTAAGTCTTACAACATATCCTTCCGAATTCAAGGAGTTCAAACTAACTGATCTGGACCCCATCCCGGAATCTCTCACACCTGATTGTGATCTAGATCGGTTAAAACTACCATTCCTATTAACCGATCGACTAGATCTCGCGCGATCGTTCGTATTATTTGTAGTTGTTGGACTAGAAGCTTTTAAAATATCGCGATTTTCACTCTTCGGTGAATAACTACTCGGCGAATAACTACTCGGCATTATATTCAGAGCATTCAAGGTGTTTGATGGTAAAGAAATGCCGCCGTAACCGGTGTTTGTACCGCCGTAATTGGTTTGAGTCGTTGCGTACGGGTTTGAGGTGTATTTTGAGTATGGGTTATATGCGTTGTAATTATAGTTTAGATATGGGGTTGAGTTTGAGTATTTTGAGCTTGGGGAGGAGGTGTAAGGGCTGTAAGTGGAGATTGAAGGGCTTAAGAAGCTTAAACTTCTAGGGCGGTTGTATGAGGCGAGACCGGGGATTGTAGAGTTTGAACTTTGGGTTCGAAAACTCGAAGAGGAGCGTCTGGGTTTGTTACGAAACGACATTTTATGGTTTAGTTGTGGTTCATATCACTATTCAAATTTTTTGATTAAACTTCACTCAATTTATTAAATTTATTTTAGTATTGAGTCAAACATAAATTGTTTATTTAAATTGTCAACGAAATCTATTGAAACCTTTAACCGAACTGACACAAATGTGTTCGCGCGACTAAAGTTAGTGGAGAACTGAATGAACTATTTAAAAGTATGCATCTTTTTGTCATCGACTCAGTAGTACTCAATTATTTTCACCGAAATTCTGACAATGTCGTAATGAAAACATTTATGTTGCTCTGTTTATTATTAAGCGTATTTTTGGATCAAAACTGAAACGCATAGGCGTGATTTAAATTTAAAACAGTACATTAGACACCTTCAAGGTTGATTAATAAATTACGGCAACATTTAATAAAATTTTATATATACGAGTATATATATACATATATAAAGGGTTTTCTACCTCCCCCCATTTAATAATAATAGGCATGAATTTATTTATTTATATAAATATATATATACATATATATATATATATATATATATATATATATATATATATATATATATATATATATATATATGTAAATATATATATATATATATTTATATGTATATGTATATATGTATGTATATATATATATATATATATATATATATATATATATATATATATATATATATATAATTTCAATACCAATCAAAAGGTTGAACATCACTGAAAATATTGTAAAATCTATTTAAAGTTTAGTATTAAACTAAAAATACTTACACCTACTGGTTTTATATACAAAATAAAGGAATATACACGTGTCTAAGGTGTGTTATTCACATCTATAACTACAAAATAATACCGGATAGAATAACGGTTGCACCGAAAACTATATGCGCAATCTAAATTCAAAGTTGATTTTAAATGACACTGGATTTCGTCCAAGTGTGTCATCGCACACCTGAATTAAATTAAATCGACCTATATACCCTCAAAATGTATCAAGGACAATAATCTTTTTTTTTAACCCAATGCGATAAACACTATTTTTATTTAAAAATAATATATATATATATATATAAATATTTGAGGCTTAAATATTGTTTCTAGAAGAGATAGAGTGGAAAGAAAAACAGGTAAATAGCCTCAATAGAGTTAATTAGTTCCGCGACCTATTTAAAAAAATGATTCAGCTAATTGAACAGATGTAAATCATGGCTATAAATATATATGTTGTTTTAAATAAAAGGAAATATAACTGCTATTTTTAACTAATATATAACAGACAGTTTGGCACAACTAAAAAGTATATTTGATGACGTGGATTCGTTACAAAATGTTAAGAAATCATTCCTGAAAATTCAAGGTGTATTGTTTATTTATGTGTGTGTGTGTTTGTAATAACGTCTTTAAATAACTTCTGTAATTTTTCACTCAACACTTTGTTGCGCAAACCCAAAATTAACTAACAATCGTTGCGGTGGTTCTATTTATTTTTTTAGTAATTTTGCATCGATTTTTTTTTAATCTTAAGAAAAACCATAAATGCTATTTAGACAATTGACGATTAATGTAGAAGGTGGGGGGCGAGTGCATGTATGATTGTGTGTGTGTGTGTAAATATCTATTATATTAATTGTGGATACACTCAAATAAAATCTTTAACTTAAAAAATTTAAAAAAATAAAAACTGCAGGGGAGGTAAAATATTTGGCGGTAATCGACGGTGCACTGGCCGTCAACTAAAACTGAGCGCGGGATACATTTTTAAATCAAACGTATTGTGTAGATATATTTGTGTATTTCGCCTCTATGAGTATCTTAGGCTACTTCTATTGCTGGTGACGCATATAATAGTGAAAAAATATCCTAGTTTGAATTTAGGTCTGTTGTGTTTAAGTTAAGATTTGTTGTACTTTATACTTCAGTACTTCATATCTTTATTTGGAAAACATGTGAATACATATTCGAGACAAAGAAATATATAAATACAATATTACTTCATCGTAACAAATGCAACTTAGATGAATTTGGCAAAGCTACACCGTGAAAATCAATAAATTACAGCAAAACTGTTTTAAAATACGGGCTTAATAAACTTGTAGTTTCGAAATGTTAGAAACATATAATTAAAACATAAAAGTATGTTTATGAAAACGGGATACACAACGTGCGTTCTATTTTCGTCGTAATCCAAATAATTATCTCTAATAAAAGCAGAAATATTGCTTCGAATGAAGCATAAATATACACAGTTTAAAATATACGATTTGGACGTTCGTTAACCCTCTTAAAACATGATTTAAAATGCTATTTTTATAATAGTTATTTCATCTTAATCGTAGGGTGTTTTATTATTACTTCAGTCACTTTATGCAGGGTTAAATCGGATAAACGAGGCTAGGAATAGTTTTTAAAATGTTTTTTACGAGTTAAACACGTAACTAAAAATACGAATTACAGTAGGTATGTAGTTATATTTAGATATGCCCTCATTGACTTAAGTTTATGCCAAGGACCCTCACCTTTCTACAATTAATTATTTGTTTAAATTTAAGCACAACCAAATATTTAATAAATACTCTTAAATTAATTTTTTAATACAATTGTGTATTATTTTATTAACTATTAACGCATCTAATGTACTTTAAAAAAATATTAATTAAGTTTGAATCGAATGACGTCAGTAGCTTACATTTCTACAATGAATTATTTGTTTAAATTTAAACACAATCACATATTTAATAAATACTTTTAAATTAATTATTTTAATACAATTGTATATTTAACGCATGTAATGTACTTTAAAAAAAAATTATTAATTAAGTTTGTTTCGAATGACGTCATTAGCTTAGTATACGGTTAGTGCATTTATTTAGCTAGAGAACACTAAAGAGTAAGTGTGGTTATAAAACCATGTTTTATTTCCGTTATTAATGTCTATTCTCAAAATAAATCAAGGCAAACATTGAAAAATATAAATTAAGTAATCGAAATAAAATTATAGGAACCGAACACGACACTTGTTTCCTGTTAACTCTTTCTACGCTTAAATTGAAACCTTATTTTATATATATATATATATATATATATATATATATATATATATATATATATATATATATAAAAATAATAATTTCTGTAGAAAAACATTAAAAATAATAATTAATAGCGTTAAGTGAAGCGCGTAAAATCAAAACCAAATTTAAAATGGTATTTTTTTTTGCATATATATATATATATATATATATATATATATATATATAATATATATATATATATATATATATATATATATATATAAATCATATATAATGACATTTTTCGGTGTGTCAAACACGTGTTATACATTTATTTTGTGTTCAAAATAGACTGTGACGTCAAGAATACACTGTAAATTAAATGTCATGGCATTAAATGCACACCTACACTGTTGAAGTAAACGTAAATAATGCTTTATGCGTCGATAAATATGCTTATTTATTTATAAAACTATTGAAGCGAATTCGTGACAGGCGATTTTATTATTAAATGTAAATGGTTGTAATATTTATAAATGGATGTTTGCTACTCCTATTTATAGGGAAAGGTGTCATCAGTGTATGAAATGAAATATTTTTAAATCATTTAATAAAAAAATAAACAAGCTAATAAATCTAGTACGAAAACTAGGATTAATTGAATGTAGGCCACTATAGATTATAATTTATTACTAAAAAGGTTGTTTGCTACCTCTATTTATAGAGTAAGGTGTCATTAGAGTATAACATTAAATATTTTTAATACAGTTAATAAGAAATAAACAACTTGACAAATCTAATACAAAAAATCGGATTAATCGAGTGTAGGCCACTACAGATTGTAATTTATTACTGATAAGGTTGTTTGCTACCCCTATTTATAGGGAAAGGTGGCATTAGAGTATGAAATTTAATATTTTTAATACATTTAATAACAAAATAAACAATCTGATAAATCTAATATGAAAAATAGGATTAATCGAGTGTTAACCACTACAGATTGTAATTTATTACTAAAAAGATTGTTTGCTACCCCTATTTATAAGGAAAGGTGGCATTAGAGTATGAAATTTAATATGTTTAATACATTTAATAACAAATAAACAATCTGATAAATCTAATATGAAAAATAGGATTAATCGAGTGTTAACCACTACAGATTGTAATTTATTACTAAAAAGGTTGTTTGCTACCCCTATTTATAGAGAAAAGGTGTCATTAGAGTATGAAATTAAATATTCATAATATGTTTAATAAGAAATAAACAATCTGTTAAATCTAGTATGAAAAATAGGATTAATCGAGTATAAGCCACTATAGATTGTAATTTATTAATAAAAAGGGTTGTTTGCTACCCCTATTTATAGGGAAAGGTGTCATTAGAGTATGAAATTAAATATTCTTAATATAGTTAAGAAATAAACAATCTGATAAATCTAGTATGAAAAATAGGATTAATCGAGTGTAATGCATTAATAAAAAGGGTGTTTGCTATCCCTATTTATAGGGAAAGGTGGTATTAGAGTATGTAATTTTTATATTTTTAATACATTGAATAACAAATAAACAATCTGATAAATCTAGTACGAAAACTAGGATTAATGGAGTGTAAGCCACTATAGATTGTAATTTATTACTAAAAAGGTTGTTTGCTACCCCTATTTATAGGGAAAGGTGTCATTAGAGTATGAAATTAAATATTTTTAATATATTTAATAAGAAATAAACAATCTGATAAATCTAGTATGAAAAATAGGATAAATCGAGTGTAGGCCACTATAGATTATAATTTATTAATAAAAAGGGTTGTTTGCTACTCGATTTATGGGTTGTTATACATGTAAATATGAATCAATCATCTAGAAATAAAAAAAATAGCTAACTTACCTCTTGATTAACTTTGGGTTCTTCAAAATCCCCACCGGCGCCTGGATCTTGTCGATCCGGATCAATTTCATCCATATCAACATGAACAACTCCTGTAGAACGTCGTTTCGGTCTACGTCGCCTTTGGATAGCAGCTTGCGTTGCCAGTGTCGCTTGGGCGTTTCGTGCGTCGTTTTCTTTGTCTTGATCTGCAATCAAAACCATAAATTCATTGTTTTTATCGTCCATTTTGATATATAAGATCATATCTACCTTTTTCTTCTTGAGTTTTTGGCCGACGTATGGACAACGTGACTGTCGCTTCTGCGGCGGCAGTGACAGGGTCCACAGGCGCCGAAGCGGGTCGTTGGATTGAATTCACACCGGCCGCTGGTCTTCGGACGTACACTGTTGACGAAGGTTGGTCCGGGGTTTTTGTTGCGTCCTCCAGTTTAAACTACGCATAGAATCAATTCAATTTTGCAATGGCGTCTCGCGATTGTTGTGAACGGTCGTTTTGTATTAGACACAAATTAAAAGTATTATTGCTGCTAATTAGTCATTTTTAATGTTGTTAATTTAGCAAATATATTATTTATGTGCCTAAATACTCAAATAAATGTTTTAATCGAGTTATTAAAATGATTTAATATTCTTAATAAATCAATTCATATATACTAGAAATAACAAACTTATGTGTGATGATTAGCGTGTGCAATAGAGAACCATAAAGAAATTTTAATTTTTTTTCTATTAGTAAATAATATTTTAAGCTTAGCACTATATATTTTTTTTTTCGTAGCATACTTAGTTCTGCAGTTATAAGTGTTTTAAGTTTCGCGCGTCCAAAGATTGTGACGTCACGATGCTTTTGCTAAAGCTAATTCCCAGCCTACTATGCTGGGTATAGTTTTTAAGGTCGTTAGGCGAGAGGGCTTGCGCGCATAGTGCACAACCAATCACAGACCTTATATACTAAACAACAAACAAACGTCAAAAAGAATTGAGCGTAGAAATATGAGATTGTAGCTGCGTTCTTTTGGTTGCTATTGGCAATAATATAATATAGTTTTATTGTTATTTTATATGGTTTTATTATATATTATTATAGTTCGTGATATCTACTTAAGATGTCTAACGACTGGATTACTAATAGATACGTTTAGTAGTTTTTCTTTGTATTTATTACAATTAGTAGCGAGTAAGCGGACGCAGCTTTACAAACAAAATGTGACTCTATTGGCGACACTGACGCATAAATTATTATTCTCTATTATAGTGAAGGGGCGGGGCTATAATTCTAGTGTGGAACATTCAAAAACTAGTCCCAAAATTCTAGTGGGGAACATTCAAAAAGTAGTCCCACATGTCTAAACTGAATAAATATTAAAGTTGGTCCTTTTTAAGTCAACTGATGCGTTATATATTTATTTATTTAGAAATTAAACAGGTATATTATTAATAATATGCACCATGAGGGTCATTTCTTTGTAACAAAAGTGTACTGGTTCCCTATTTGTGTTCCTACGCGCTAATCATTGTTTAAATGTACTTAATGACGCTTCTTGAAGTAATTTCTAGTATATTTATATAAATGAGTCATTTACGTTGAGATATAAATAAGCTAAGTGTTTAAACGTGTATGAGATATTACCTTGCTGCCATTATCAACCCTTAGCCTCCACGAAGGCCGGCGTTCATGTGATATAACCGGTTCATCCGCGGCATTCGTTGCACTAGTGTCCCTATTATTGCTCTGTAGTGCAGTTGTTGCCGTTTGAGGCACTGTAGGTGCCCCTGTTGTTATTGTAGCTGTTACACTGGCACCGATGTTAGCTGAATCGCCGTTAGCACCTAGCTGTTACAATTTATTAACGATATCAACACACCAGTTTATTTAAAAAAAATAATAATTATTAGACTTTATTAGTGATTGTTAATTCGTTAAAATAATAAATGGCAACAAATATACGATGTGCATCAAAATGGTGACGTCACAAATGCTCGAACATACCTGTTCGTTGTTGTTGTTGAGTGTCGGCGATTGATTTTTCTTTTTGTTCAATTGTTCCGCTGATTTGATCTCGTCCAAAGTGACGCCTTGTGTTGAACGTCGCGTTTCTCGCACACGTTTCGCGTGCGCCTTTCGTTGTGTTTCACTCTCTTCGTCTCGCACCGGCGGTACGAATGACCTGTAACGTACAGGCGTAAACATAATTAAATCGAGTCACGTTAGCGATGTTGTTTAATCCCCCCCCCCCCACATAATAGGAGTGTGTTAAGTAATGGATTCATTTAAAAAACAAACACCAAACATTATTTGTTAATTAAAACACATCAATCGCTAGTTTGTACAGTGTTGCTACATCTATGCAACACTGCTTATGAGTCTACACTGTCTATTTATTAATCTTTAGTTTCTAATTGCAATTTTGTGTTTTTTGTTTGTTAAAGTATAGTAATTGTTAATTAAAACGCATGAACTGATAGTTTAGTTGGGTAAATGTGATAAATGGTGTGATTTGGGTCTAAAACAATCATAAAAATAAACTCTTAAAACCAAAATGCGTTGTTTATTACTTGAAGAAATTTTTGAATATATTCCCGGGACTGAGCTTGGTGCCCCCGGGTGTAGTGGGGGTACTTGGGGCCTGAGCACCCACTGGTGGCTTCTGGGTACTATATACATATATATATATATATATATATATATATAAAATAATTCATGTTTGGAAACATTTAAAACTACTACAATATAGGATCAATTTAAAAAGCTTCCATAAAATTATCCGCCATTTTTTTTTTTAAATAATTAAGTTATATATATATATTTTTTTATTAATTTATATAATTATTACTCTTTTTACTATATTTTTTAACCGTGTATAGTTCCAGAGATATGATTAAATAAAAGTTGCCGCTTAGAGATCATGACGTCACAATCCCCCTCTGAAGTTTTTAAGGTTAGAACACTTGCTAGTATATAAATAATAAATCTGAGTATTATAAGTAACTATTAAGTGTTGTGTTTTTGTTTTTGCGTTGAATTTATTGATTAAAATTCTATTTCCGTTTTATGGAGCAATTATGTTTTCGCGGCTTAACCACAACAAAACAAATAAAATACTGACCTTCGAACTTGATTGTTAGGTTGTGGACTTGCAACAGGTGAAATCACTTGTTTTGTTGGTGAGTTTGTGACGGTAGCCTGTTGTGGCACTGAGTTCGTTGTTGCGACGTTATTAACAAGCGGCATTTCTTCGCCTGCATTTTCCATCGGTGAATCTTTGGCTGTGTTCCTAATTAATAACAACAAATAGACTCAATATGCTATATAAGACACACATACACTATAGGAATAATAAGTTATATCACGATTATTTTTAAATCATTCTTCTATTCGAAAATCTATTAATATTTATTACGATTTGTAAATGTTAATCAAAATATTAAAACGTTTATTAAAAAATATCTGTTGCAATAGAATATTTATATATTTTTGATTTATTGCGAAGAATTCTGAGCACAAACATAGCTATTTAATATACACGCCTTTCTTAAGGCGTGTCTATTACATAGCTATAAGGGCGTGTCTATATTTTATTTATAGAGAAATATAGCACTGTAGCCACGCCTTTGTAAGCTGATGAAGGCGTATCTTTTAGAACTATAAGGGCGTGTCTATGTTTTAATTGTACACAAAATGGTATTTTAAACCTAAACTGTAGCAACGATTTTATATAAGCGAGTGAAAGCGCATTTTTTAAAGTTATAAAGCCGTGTTAACGTTTGAATTAAACACATTGAAACAGTTATGTGATATAACATATTCTTCCCTTAACTTAGAAATATCTTTGTTATAATTGTATGAAAATGAAAGCAATTTATAATTAAAGCTAAGGAATAAACTATGAAGTATGTCTAAAATTAGTAGTAGATATATTTAAAAACAAATTTTAAAACAAAAAAAACTCAATAAAATCATGCGATATAGCCTCAAAAAAGCACGGGTATCTCTATTTGTTTAGTGTTAACGTGCATACCTTGCAAATTGAGGCAAACGTGGTGAGCGGTTGTTATCAGTACTATTTGCGTCACATGTCATTGGGATACGATGGTGATTGGTTAGATTTTCAAGGGACGCAGAGGTGGGGGAACGCAGGAGGGCGGAGCTTATTAGGGGCGTGTGGTACGAGTTCGCTTTGATACGTTCACGAAGCTGCAAATATCGCGCGTAGAACCTAAATTCAAACACATGCTAATTTATTTTTGGGACGATTTAATTTTTACTTTATAAACAAAATCAGGTTATAAAACCGTTGGAGGGGTGGGGGGATTAATATTATTTGTAATATTTTGGGCGTGGTAAATAATTCTCGTATTTGTAATTGAATAAATCTTTTTCAAAAATGACTAACTCACTCATTTCTTAAAATACCACACAAAATAACCAGAAAAACACAAAAATATAAAGTAATGTCTAAATTTAACAAATCAAATAAATAGAAAATTGTGCATAAAATTGTTAATAACATGTTACTGAAGCAACAAATTAAATTATTAGTTAACTAAGCAAACAGCTAATTAATAATGAAATATCTAAATCAAACGAAGAGATATGCCAAAATTGAGTTTTAAAAACTACTTACTTGGGATCCGATTGGAAGCTTTGCGTTCGTCGTAGAGTAACTTCGGCTTCAGGCGCTGTCCCAGAACTTGGGCTTTTATCCTTATTATCTATTCCTAAAAATGCAATAATAAAACATACATTTCACTAACAGTTGTAAACAATTATAAATTACGCGGCAATCAACACAGCAGAAGCCGCTAAATTAATCTGACCCCCCCCCCCTCCCAACACCCGCGGCAAACAGAATCCTCCAATTTTTTATAAATACATTTTATAATTCTTGTCAAATATTTGATAATAATAGTTGTAAAGGGAGTTTGTCAGCCCATTTAATAGGAATAAGTATGTTATATACTTACGTAAATTAAGATTTTTATTGTCGCTATTGACCCTGGTACGGAACGACCCAGGTCTTCGCCAGGACGGCATATTATCATCTGAATTTGGTTCGACTATTTGTCTAGGGGGCGGTATTGTTGGCGCCGCAGGTGTAGCAGGCATTGTGACCGCTGGAGCCGGTGTTTTAACCGGTGATGTAGGCGGTGTAACCGAGGTATTCATTACACAATTTTGGTCTTTTGTTGGGATTCGTTGTGAGTCTGTTAGTGAATTGACGCGGTTTTTCTTTTCTGGAATTTCAATTACTTATAAGTATTAATACAATGTGTACTGGATTTGTAGTGTTTCTAGAAGAGTTCAGAGGTTTTAAATCAAAATAGAAATTTTAGTACAGAATCTTACCATCATCTGTACTATTATCACTAGTTTCTGCGTCACTAGAACTCGATTCGGATTCACTATCACTAGATGACAAATCCATATCGTCTTAGCAGCATTAAAGAATTGAAAGTTATAAACAAATTTAATTTCAAATTAAAATCACTGGTTAACAAGCAAAACGAATCGTTTAGACAATTAAACAAATAAAAAAAAAACAACTCACCAACAGTGTTTTCTGTCGAATGAATTTCTTTCTCGTTTTCTTCGATTTCAACTTCGACCCTTTTGACTTTGGACGGCGTTTCTTGTTCCGCTTCCGGTTGGCGACCTTTCGCGTCCGTCTTCTTCTTCAGCTGCTTCTTCTTGGTTAATTCTTCTTTGTTCTGGCGTTTCTTAAGGTCTTCTAAGTGCCGGAACATGTCTGTATCGGCTACATCAAAAGCGGTTTGGCCCTAAAGTTTATAAGAGTATCTTTGACGGATATTCGACATTCTCAACATTTAGAGCTAGTACTCTTACTAAAGCTAGTTCTAGACACATATGAATCGCAACCTCATAATATAGAAATTCTACAATTCTATAAGCACTTACACAAATATATATATATATATATATATATATATATATATATATATATATATATATATATATATATATATATATATATATATATATATATATATATATATATATATATATATATATATTCTTTGAAAAGATATAGAGTTTATAGCGCTTATAGTTTTACAGAATTGCACCTCAGTATAGCGAATTTAATAATAATTTAATTTATTAATAATAACTTATATTTTATTTACAATCAAAACATAACTATCCCGTCAATAAATATTGATTAAAATTCGGTCATTTGTGGACGATTAAATATAAAACTAAACTAATTCGTGATTACTATTCTATACATTCAATTTATAACTATTCTAATTTAAATTTAACAAATACATACCTTAAAAATCGTTCAGAATACTAAGAAATAAACAATAACAAGATTTATTTTTAAATTCGCTATACCGAGATTTTATTTATTACGAATTACGAAATTAAGCGGTTTCTGCCACCCCATTTTATGGGAATAGGCATGAAGTTATGTATGTATATATATGTAAGAAATTTCGCGTAAAAAAGAGTTTGTTTACTTTTGTGCAATCGATTTTTATGCTTATATAAATAAATCGTATTTGATTTTAAATTTAGTATTTTGTAGATTATTAGTGTTGTTTTGAATCGTTTTCGATTTAGTTGAGGCCTTTTTTTTGATTTAGTTGAGCTATTTTTTTGTTGTTGTTGAGAAAATGTTGAAATTTGTTTAGATTTTATTGCGTGATTTTGAATAAATTTTGATTTAGTTGCACTGTTTTTGAGCACCCGTTTGAATCAGGTTATTTTCTAGTATTTTAGTGTTGTTTTGAATAGTTATCGATTTAGTTGCGCCGTTTTTAAGCACCCGTTGAAATCAGGTCATTTTCTAGTATTTAATTTTTTAATATATATATATAGCGCCCATTCACGCGATTTAACTGTTTTGTTTGTGCAACAATGAACAAAATAACGACTTTGTGTAACGTACCACGTAATTCTTCATATCCATGTCAGCTAAATTATCCGCTAATAGTTTAGCGGCATCAAATTGTCCCCAATGAGCAGCCGCGTGTATTGGTGTCCAACCGTCGTTGTCCTGTTTGTCCACTTCTGACTTACATTGCAATAACAAACTAATAAAAACACAGAAAATACACAAATACATATATAGAAATACAATAAAATCGCCAAAAATATATCACTTACTTCATCACTTTGATGTATCCTTTCGCCGAGGCTACATGCAGAGCGGTCGCCCCCGTTTTTGGATGCGGCAAATCGACTTGATCCTCTCCTGCGTTCAACCACTCACGAGCGTCTCGCAACATGAGCCGTTCTTCTTGCGATCGCGCTTCGTCACAATCTACTCCTACACAATTCAATTTTAAACACACGTGAACCCCAAGGTTTACACTTGATTGATAAAACGATGAGAACTGATTTATCCAATCAAATCATTCTTAAATTGTTTGATTATACTCTATTATAAAATAAGCTACATTATTGCTCTGGATGAACCAAAAATATGATAATAGTGACGTCACTAGCCTACACCCAACAATGTAATACAACTTCAGGTAGTTTTAAAAAAAAAATATATATATATATATACCTTTTTCTTCGATTTCTTGCTGTAATAATTCCTCCATGGAATGTTCTTCGGCGATGTCCAGTGCCAGTTCCCCGTCATTGTTGATGGCGGCTACGTCAGCGCCGTTCTCCAGAAGATATTTGGCTATTGATTTGAAACCACACGATGCAGTCGCGTGCAAAGGCGTCCATCCTTCATTGTCACCTCGGTTTACGTCGGCACCATACTCCACCAGGAACTCTACCATATCCAAATTGTCGTCGATACATGCCTGAGTAGAAAATTGCCATTTATTATGATTGAATCTTCCCTCCCTTATTATAATTATAGTAATTCTACATAGAGGTTAAACGGGTGCAATGAGTACGTGTTCGCGCATGCGTGTATCAACGAATCTACACGTGTTCATCATTGCGAAACTAGATTAGTTGTGAGTATATATATATATATATATATATATATATATATATATATATATATATATATAAATATATATATATATATATATATATATATATATATATATATTACTCACTACACGCTCTAATTATTGTAGAGTTAGATAATCATACTATAATTATTACATCGTTAAGACAACACTTTAGTGAAATGTTTTATAATATGGATTTAGAGACGCTTAAAACTGATATATGTATTAAAAAAAAACCGTTTTAGTCATTTTTTTATGATTATACACTTATTTATACTAGGAATAAGAGAGGAAACTGTAAACATTTTTTACTAATTAAATGACGTTTAAAATGTATTCGTGACTTTAGATGTCAACTGCACGTAGATGCTTTAATTAATTGGATATTAAGACAACCCACGCGTCTCTTACGTCTCGTTTTATTGTACTTAGCATCAGATTCATTTTACGACCATAATACACGTCATATTCTAGATATTAAAAGTACGCGGAATTACTCAAAGGCAAATAACTACACTAATAAAAATTATACTACTTTTCCTAGTATTAATTCAACGTTTTTTTGAGTTTAAATTCACATCTATTATATATATATATATATATATATATATATATAAAATAAATAAATAAATATTAATTATTTACACACACACACACACGATCACAGAAACACATACATACACACACACACACACATATATATATATATATATATATATATATATATATATATATATATATATAAATTAATTAATATTTAGTCGTATAAATGCGCTAGGAATATTTTGATTGTATTGCGCCCGAACACATTCTACGACAATGGTGTTCAGTGACGTATGAAGTGTTTAGATGACGATGTCCGACATAAATAACCAGAGCAACGTTGGACCGAGTGACCATGGACGCGCGTAAATATAGCCCATACATACAAGACACTAGGCTCTGTACAGGCGTTGAGACGCGGAGCACCGGGTCAGCGACACGACGCCACGCCGACACACCTACCCACAAACGACTCGTTAACTAGAAAACCCCAAAACTAGGGTGGCAAAAACCATACACTACATTCACTACACCTTAAAACATCTATCTACAAATAGTCATAACTGCATTACTCTAAATTACAACTACGAAAAAAATCTACAATAAATCTCACTATAAATTATTAACCTATATAACCCTAAATATAGAGTGACAAAAACCCTACAATTATAGTACACATACACAAATAATTATTTACATAAATCTAAAGTAACAACACATTATATTACCAACAAACGCCACAACAGACTATTAAATCCCTAAAGTAGGGTGGCAAAAACCTTAATAGTACCAACAATACTTCAAATCACCTATAACTACTAACGAAATATTAATTTATATAAGATTAATTAAAGGAAGCAAACAGTGCCTTAAATACTACAAATTACCCAAAAAGTGGGGTGGTAAAAACCCTATAATTGCATTTCACTTACCTATAAATACTTTATTACTTATATAAACCTTAAATATTGTGTAGAAACGTACACAATTTATTTATTTAAAATAGAATTAACTTTAAATGAATTAATTAATTTTAAATAAATAATAAATATTTTTTATTAATTAGGTCAATTGATTTTTTTAAAAATATCTAACAAAGACAATCGGAATATTTGAACTTTCGAAGAATAATTTTAATCACCGACGAAAATAATAGTTGCTTTGTAAAGTACCGCAAGTCTAAGAATAAATTATTAGCTAATTCTATTGTAATTATGACGATTATGTCATTTAGAGACATTACTAATTTAATTTCATAAAAGAACTGCACAAGTTTTACCAAATCAACAAAACTGTAGTGGCAGAAACTTTAATTAATCTCATTAAATCTATCAAAAGGCTCAACAGTAAAATAAAGCATCTAGTTTTGTTCCAAAATAAAAATAAACACAATAAAAAAAATAAAAAATAACGTCAACTGGAGGGCAGAAACCTTAAATTACTTTATAAACGTATCAAAGGGCGCAACAAAAAAAAACATCTGCGCATTTCCAAAATAATATATATCAAGATTAAATAAATAAATCTAAAAAATTTTTTTACCTAATATTGACAACTTGGGGTGGCAGAAACCTTAGATGTATCTCATTAAGGGCCTAACAGATATATAAAGCATCTGTGCATGTTTTAAACAAATATATTATAAAATAAATAAATCTAATAATCACAACTGGGGTGGCAGAAACCTTAGATACACCTCACAAAAGCTACCAAGAAGCATGTGTCAAAACAATAAACCTAAGCAAATATGTAAATGTGTTAAAAATAAATAAATGTGTTAAAATTAATTCGGTCCGGTCCTGTACGACAGATTAGCGTAATTTAGATGCCATCATACTTCGAATTCCATTCGCTAGTATTGTTTTTTAGTACAACTCAAAGTTCTAGATTGAAAATCATTTTAAAAAAATATTTACACCTATTACTAAAATTTAGAGCGTACAGAGCTGAAAATAGAGTATGTGACGTCACAAAGTTGTGATTATTATCTAGATGTGGTCCAACTATAATTTTGAATCATATCTAATAAGTATTTTAAATCTTTAGACGATTCAATACCGAGTTAGAAAGAAGAAGAAAAGTATTCGTAAACTTTACGATTTATTACGCAATGTAGACATAATATCGAAGCCAATAAAAATTAACTAGAGCTGCCAATGGTGGTTATTTTTGTGTTTTGGAAACACTGATTCTCCAGACATCTAATTCACAATTGTTGCCAAATGTAGGGCACTAAATAAGTATAGGATTTTCGTGAAATCGTACACTAATTTTAAATGATTAAGCATTTTAATAAAGTCAATTAGTAAAACTGATTATAGTTTTTAATAATAATAAAACATGCACTCGATTTTTTTAAAATCATTATTTCTAATCTAAATTTTTAATGATTTTATATTTATGGTCATTGACCCTATGAATAAATAATAAAAATATATTTTATTGTAACCTCAAATGTGTTCATTTATTATATATTTTAAATATAAATTATTTACTATTGTTCAATTTATATACTAAGTGTAATTAAATAAATACTAAATAGACTACTTAATATGTATTTATACTATACAGTTAATAAAACACAGAAATAAATATTAGTAATTTTCGTGCGACGTCAACAAAGTTTGACCGAAACCGACGCATCGGTCACGGCGAAAATTGTGGCGGCCAGGGTTGTATGAAATAATTTATTTTTGTTTAGCTACTAAAACGATATTAATAAGAAATTTGTAAGTGTACACCACTCCAAATTACTTGTATTTTTTTTAATTAATCACCGAAATATATTAATGTAATTCAAGTTTAAATAAATAATAAATAAAACATTTTTTTATGAATATAAAAACTCTAAACATAATAATTAATAGACTATTAAATTATTTATTTGACCTCTCATTATTAAGGGTTAAATACTATTTATTATATGAATTAAAAATTGATTTAATTATCAAATTAACGTTTAGTTTATTTTATGAACAAAAATACGCTAATGACTTAATTAATTAATTAGAGTAGCAAAATCATCACTTAGGACGCTTATATGTTTAATCCCAAACAAGAATTAATTCGCTAATTAAATTATTTATATATTTGTTACTTTTTAGACACGGCCCTGAATTTTAAAAGGCTAAATTAATATTACTTCCTGTAAAATACAAGAGAAAATAATAAAAAAATCGCAGTTTTATTTATTTTGATTTGATGCCAAATTTTTGTGCCAGTTTATTTGACGTTCACGTCATTTCCCACTTAAGTAGGGTGGTGAAAATGAGATTTATTAGAACTGATTTAACTTAGGAAATATTTGAAAAATTGTTTACGTGATTTTTTATGTTCGGCTCAAAAATTCATGAACAAATAAATATTTTCTAAAAATAATTGTCTATAAGAGCCCGTTGATATAATAATCACCATTTTGCTATGAATATTATAGTTACTTATATTTTTAATAAAATCTAGAGCAATTTTTATCATATTCAAATTTGAATTATACTATTTCCTACTAATTATATTGTTTTAATTGAATTTTATAGTAATTATTTAAGAACGAATATTAAAAAATTTTAAGGGTTAGAAAATTACTAAATATCTATAGAAGTCAGCTGAATTTATTAATAATCGACAGGCTCAAAACTATTTTTGACACTTTTTTTGTCTAGTATCTAAAGAATAAACTGTCGTTTATACAGGATAGGCCAAAATTTATATTTATATCGAAAGACATAGTAAAGTATTGCGGCCATCTTGTGGAATCAATCAGTATAAAAGTATTAGACGTCACGGATTTGGGGCATTATACAGGTGGAAAACACAAAGTGGAGGGTCATTTGGAACAATTTTGGCTAATTTTCGACCATAACTAACCTGATGTAAGGCTGTCAAGCCGTCCACATTTGCCGTGTTGATGTCTGCGCCCTTTTGCAAAAGTCGTAGCACTTCTTCCTTGTCGGCTGCGGCACAGGCCGCCAAAAAGACACATCCCGACGAAAACTTAATTTTACGCGATTTTTGTTTCGGCGAAACCGGTTCGCGATTTGTATCCGACTGTTCCCAACGTTTTAGCTGCTCAGCCCTTTTAAAAAGAGCCGAACTTGAGCGAGTCTCTATGGACATGTTATTTAACTCTAGCTGGTGGACGGCTCGGCGACACAACCCATACGTCCATAAAACATTTATGCCGCACTGTTACCAACCGAACCAAACCGTAAACTTTACTCGTACACTATTAAATTACACTTCATAACATAAAAACCAAATTAAACCAAACGAAAACGACTAATAATACCCTTAAACACATTAAATAACTAATATTTACTGTTTTTACGCACAAATCTAACACAATTAACAATAAATATCGATGAATCTAAATTTATATTTAAATATTTTAAAGACATAACTCATTTTAAGTGACGTAATAATACATAAAATTCATATTTTAAACAGTTATAAAACTTCATCACTCATAAAACTAGTTTTAATTATACATCAAATATTTTCAACTCAACATTGGTAACACTGTTAATATTACACATTGTCGCAAACGATATTAAAATAAAATATAATTTAAACATAACTTCAAACACTGTAAAAAAATTGATATTTCATTGATTTCATATTGATTTATCACCAATTTCAGCTTTTTATTTAATTAAAATTCAACTTTTGATATTTGATGGTTGGTAAACATGCAACAATGCAATAATTATAAATTATAATATAAATTCAAATTTCAACTATTTGATAACAGTCAACTATAAATTATTTACGAAGGGCAAAGTTTAGGTGGGCAAAGGGGGGGGGGGGGGGGGGGGGGGGGGGAGCAGATCAAGAAAACACATTCGATGAATTATCTGGAAATATCCATCAGCGATTATGTGTTTTTTTTACTAAACGTCAGATTGCCAACGAAAGACTCACTTTTACCAAAAGTTTATAATAAGAATAAAACTTAAAAAAATAAAATGAGATCGCCATTTTGTTTTCTATAGTTAAGGATGCGTTCTGTGAAGTTAACTCGGTTAAATATTGTAAAATTAATTAAAACTCAGTAAATTTAATTGATTTATTAGTTTTTGATTAGTGTTTGATATAGTTTTGTGTAAGTTATGGTTGTAAATTGGTGTAGAACATAGTTTAAATTGCGAAATAGATATGATTTGGTTGTCTGAGTGGACATTTTTTGTTTTTCGCTTGTTTTACGCTTGGTCCGCTTCCCATACATCCTGTTCCGTGACGCAGGAATGCCATTTCACTTGTGAGGAGATTCTTTTGTGTATATTTGTGTATTTTACGTGAAATATTAACTAAAAACTGTATGGTAGTACCTTAAAACGCTTGTCAACTCTTCGAGATAATATTGTGGGTAAGAAAATCATTATATAACCATATTTGTATATCATTCCACGAAATATTGATCGATCACTGCATGTTTATTCCAAATCACAGAATCTCTTTATTTATATTACTCGTTTGGGGACCATTTTTTAATTAGTAACTTAGGTTTTCTATTTTAGTTGGGCTCAAGATGAGTTATTACAGGCCAAGGTATGTAATTTTAACCCGTTTTTTTTTTTTTTTGGTTATATATAAAGGTTAAAAATTACATTTTTTTTGTTTACCGGTTAAAATTAGCTAGTTAGAAACTTATTCAAATCGGGTTACGTTGTTTTGCGTGTTAAATTTGATATGTTATTTTAACCGGACGAATAAAGCGTTTTGATTGGTTGATTTACATCCAAACATGGCGGTTTTATATGGTTTATTCCAAATCATATACGTATTGCGCAATAATAAATGAATTTGCAGTTACGGCGGTATTTATGCGATTTGGGATAATCCATGTAAACAATTTGGATTGTTTGACACCGAAGTGACCTTAAGGTACTTCAATGACATCGTTTGAAGTACTATTGCTTGAATTATTTACAAAAACAACTTCAATTTTTCATGTAATTGTACTTTGCCCAGCTCAAATATAACACCTTTAAAAATTTAATATGAATTGCATACGTATATAAATTCATGCCTGTTCTCCATAAAGTGGGGTGATAGAAAACTTTGTACATCTAAACATTACTCATTATTTCCTATTTCCTAGTAGACATCAAAACTAACATGCTTAGTTGCTTACCTCTAGACTTTACTTGTTATTCTCTGGTATACACAAACTCAAATTACAACATTGCCATTTGAGTGTTTGGTGTATACTAGGGAATAATAAGTAAAGTCTAGAGTTGGCATGTTTGTTTTAAGCATAATTAGTATGAAATTAATATAAATGCACTGCTACACATGCTTTATAATGCAACTCAAAATATTATTTATTATATACATCAAAACTAACATAATTTTCCATTGTCAATCGAAAACCTTATATGTTATTCCTTAGTAGACCTTAAAAAACAGTTGTAATATTGTGACACAATTAATTTATATATATATATATATATATATATATATATATATATATATATATTTATATATTTATATATATATATATATATATATATATATATATATATATATATATATATATATATATATATATATATATATATATATAACGCGCACTCATTTTCGAGATATTACTCATTATTTCTTAGTATTCATCAAAACTCACATACTTTTCATTGCCAATCGCAAACCTTATATATAAACAGTTGTAATATTGTGACACAATTAATTTATATATATATATATATATATATATATATATATATATATATATATATATATATATATTTATATATATATTTATATATATATATATATATATTTATATATATATATATATATATATATAAATTTATATATATATATATATATATATATATATATATATATATATATAACGCGCACTCATTTTCGAGATATTACTCATTATTTCTTAGTATTCATCAAAACTCACATACTTTTCATTGCCAATCGCAAACCTTATATATAAACAGTTGTAATATTGTGACACATTTAATTTATATATATATATATATATATATATATATATATATATATATATATATTTATATATATATATATATATATATATATATATATATATATATATATATTATATATATATATATATATATATATATATATATATATATATATATATATATATATAACGCGCACTCATTTTCGAGATATTACTCATTATTTCTTAGTATTCATCAAAACTCACATACTTTTCATTGCCAATCGCAAACCTTATATATAAACAGTTGTAATATTGTGACACAATTAATTTATATATATATATATATATATATATATATATATATATATATATATTTATATATATATATATATATTTATATATATATATATATATATATATATATATATATATATATATATATATATATATATAACGCGCACTCATTTTCGAGATATTACTCATTATTTCTTAGTATTCATCAAAACTCACATACTTTTCATTGCCAATCGCAAACCTTATATATTATTCCCTAATATGCATAAAAAACCTTATGTATATATATATATATATATATATATATATATATATATATATATATATATATATATATTACTTATACTTTTGTTCAATGTATTATTTCTCTGGTAGTTTTAGTCAAACCATTGCAATGTCGCGGGGAATGGGAAGAGGAGGTTACAGCTCCTCCCGCGGCGGCTCCTCGTACCGAGGGTCAAGTGGGCGTGGTTCAACATGGGGTGACCGGTCCAGCGGAAGAGGCAGCTTCTCATCAAGCCGCGGTGGAGGACGCTTTGCGTCCTCCTGGGGCAACAATTCGAATTCGTTCGATTCACGATCGCGTTATAATTCCAGCTCGAATAACGAACGATATTCGTCGACTTCGAGAGGAAGACAAGAAGATTCGAGTTACCGGCGACCATCTTATAGATCGGTACAGTTTAATGTTGAATTGATGATGATTATATCACGAAACAGGCATTGTTGTTGTTATAGGAAGGACCAAATAGCTATTCTAGTCGAGATAATAGCACTAGATCACCGGATCGCAAGCGATTGCGGACTGAGGTATTTTAAAGTTGTTTTATTATGTGGTTATTTGTTAATTTTTAATTGTGTAACACTGAAGAATGACGCAATGACACAAAATTGAGAAAATAGTTAAATAACTAGATGAGTTGATTATTTTAACTGAGAAATATGATTTGAACTGTACGAAGAGCAACGCCATTGATTGTTGGCGGCGTTTAGAATCAATTTTCGAAGAACTAGAACTGTTTTCGCAGATAGAACAAAAGATGAATAATGTTTTACTGTGATTGAAATATATATATATATGTATTTATGTATTTTATATATATATATATGGGTTAATTTAAACGACGTTTAATATAAATTTTAAAAATAATTTTGAGCTGAAATAATAGATAACCTTCATATTGAAAATAACCTAAAAATCATTTAGAACGAAAGAATAACTTTGATTCAAATATTAATTGGTTTTGATTTGTCATTAAACCCTTAAACCCAGAGTATAACGTTTTAAATCAGTAAAGGAGCAAATTTCTACAATTATTCAATAAATCGATTCCTTAAAACCAGAATACAAACTCCAAAAAAAGTGGTAAAAACAGCGCAAAAACAATTATTGGATCAACAATCGTCGATCTACAATAATTCATCGATGATATTACCAACAAGCAGGATTGACCAAATAAAAATAATAAAAAACAAACCAATATAGTAAAGCCAAGCTTCAAAAATTCAATTTTCTTTTTTACTAATCTTTGGATAGGCACCTAGTTCACGTCGTAGCCACGATGGCGGTTACGGCGCTGACGCCAGCTATAGTTCAAGCCGTTACGATACGTCAGCACCAAGTTACGCCGATCGGCGTAGTTTCACAGATGATCGGCGGCCGGCAGTGTTTGCGCGGCCACGAGACGATTACCGCAAACCCATTGTGTCCAGCACGTCGAGCCGAGCGTCGCCGCGCGGCGGTGGCTTCAGAGGCCGGTCGCGCGGCGCTCGTGGCGGCGGACCCCGCCTCTCGATCCGCGACACTATTGTCAGGCGCCGGATTGTCGATGGCGGCGCTGGCGCGAATTCCTATGTGCGAAAACGTGGAGCGACGATTCGTTCGACGGACTATATACGCCGGTTGCGGATTGCTCGGATGCGGAGGTAAACAATTTGAATTATTAAGTCTACACCTACAGAGAGTTATGAGAACGAATACGATTTATTTTGTTTCACAAACAACTGATGCAATTGCCAAATTGCACAATTTATTCCTGGATGTGTTTTTTAATCATATTTCTTAAACTGGTACTGAGTGTGGTCAAGTTACAAAGAACGTCTACTCAAAACAAAACAAAAACCAACAAAAATATGATTTTTTTTAAATGTATTTCTAAAACTAGTACAATAATAATTATTCAGCGTCTAGACCTAACGAGTTTCGTAAAACCGATGCGGATTCGTACGAGTTTGCACCTTTTATACGAATTTTAAATGTTTTCTTAAAACCAATACAGATTGCAGCATCCGAAAAAGAATGCAGACTTCGTGTACGATGCAATGTAGATCGTTGCAAGACGTTATTTGTTTCACAAATGGATCTTTTGCACTTGTGCTGTATTTGTCGTTATTTGAAAACGCACTAATTGTCTCACCGATTTTTATGTGACTGTGTTTTATATAATCTTCTAAAACAAATCTGATTTTTTCTGATTTTTAATCATCTGGGAATCCTGAATGGAGAACAGATTAATATGTCTGATGGATTCGTTTTAAAAAAATCCGCATTATTTTAAGATCCGATCCAGATCTTTACAAAGTGCATGATTGATTGGATTTTTAATAAACTTCCTGAAAATCAGATCCAGATCTTCCGTACAAATTTGCAAATCAGAACACATACACACACACAATCTGTTGATTTGAGATTCACGGCCAGATTACTTATAGAATAAAATTATTTAAATCAGATTATACCAAATAAAAAAAAACAAAAAAAAAAAGATCCAACAAATGGTTTGCCAAATTTTTTCGACAGATTCCAGATGATTCCTGATTGAATGGACAATAATTTTGCGAAGAAACGAAGATTGAATTTTCAAAAGCGAACACAGATACACTACTAAAGAGTTGACAACTCAACATATTTCTTTACAGATGCTGTTGAACCTGTTTTCAGATGCAATTCTAAACTAATATGTAATTCTGTAAAAGTCATCTAACATTTTAATAATATATTAACTGCATTAGGGTCAATAAATAGAATATTAGAATTATTTAATCAATTAAATCATATTTTTATTACATTTACTACTCTTTTAAATCATATCGCGGTAAAAGTGAGTCTTAGGGGATCTCGTTGTTGTTTAGCTAAAACAAAATGGCCGTCTCGGCTTGTTCACCGAAAGTGTTTGCTTGATCAGCTGCCCCCTCCACCCGACTGAAACTGGTTTAAGAGGCAACTTCTTTCGTAGGGTATGCTTTCTTTGCCTTCCCGCCCCCCAAACAAACATATGACCTATGAATTATTTGCAATTCTCATTGCGTATTACTCATGACGTCACAATATATAACTTGTGGCGTCATGAGTATTACGAAATTTTAAATCAAATATTGATTGAATTTGTACAATGAATAAGCTTTAAAAATATTTATAGATTCTCCTTACAGAACTACAGATGCTTAGAATTGCATCTATAGTAGAAATAATTTTTTTTTCAGGTTACTAATCATTTTGGTAATAAAATAATAATTGCAAACTATTGCAATTGTTGATTTATCAAATTATTTAAAATCAATTAATCTAAATTGTTTATTAAAATATATAACTTCTTACACTCCTACAGCGCTGCAACTCGGCGTACAGTTAAAAAATCAAAATCGAGCGAGAAAGAAGATTCAGAGAAAGAAGAAGAGAACTGGGATGATGAAGTCGCCGATGAAGAACCGAAAAAACAAAAAGAAACACCCACAAAAGTAGATGACGAGAAACGTGAATCACCTACGAAGAAATCCCCGAAAAAGGACGGAAAAGACGAGAAGGAAGTAGAATCGGATAAAGAAGATAAGAAATCAGGGAGTGAAGATGAAGAACGTCCGCGTAGCAAGTACACAGGGAGGAAATTCATACGATTGACTTGTATTCATTGTGGGATGAAATGTGTTACATTCCGTGAATACTCGCACCATTTAGTCAATTCGCGGCATATTTTAGCGATGCGCAAAGTCGCAATGAAGCAGAAATCGGTGTTGGCGCGCATGCGCCAAGCGCAACGAAGCACGCAACGCGAGCTGGAGAAGACAGACGAAGCGTTAGCGCCAAGAACGATTTTCTGTCCGCTCTGTAAATTGAATTACCGCCAGATGAAATCGAAGCATCAGTTGAGCGATGCTCATCGCAATATGAAGAAGTTTTTGATGCCCTATTGTCGCGTATGCCACATTACGTTCAAAAGCCCTATGTTATACGAGAATCATTTGTGTTCTTTAGAACATATTAAGGTTTGTTATTTAATTTATATCAAATTTATATACATATATTTATAAATAAATAAATAATAGCGGAAAGCTCAAAGCGAAGTCGCTAACGGGGAGAAAAACAGTTCCGAAAAAGATCCAGAATCCCCAACTGAAGAAGATCTAGAAAACTTCATGACTCTAGACTCTGTCGGAGATGTAGATGGTAAGTTACCTAAAGAAATCAACCGTTTAGTTTCGTGATTCAATCTGTTAAAAACCATCTTCACTATAGAGCAAACACCAAAGTTCATTAAATGGGGTGGTAAAAACCCTTTTTTTTACATATCCATAACAAATAAAATCTCAAAACACGCATTTATTTATTTTAGCGATAAACAATAATATTCGCCCTTTGAGACTTCAGTGTTAATTCACTTTACCAAATTAAAAATCTAAACTGTTCTTCTTATTGTTATAATTCATATACGGGGAAGCCTACAACAAAAATGAGCCGCCTGACTTTTATAGCAAACATCTTATTTGTAGAAGAAGATGAAGATGGCAACAAAATCCCGAAAAGTCCAACCGACGTAACTGAAGGAGTCGACGCGTCCGGCAAGCTAAAAGAACCCATTAACGTCGGAGTGGAACACGTTAAAAAAGTCGAAGTTTATTACTGTGACTTATGTCATATTTACTTGTCCCGACATGAAGACGCTGAAAAAGCGCTGAAACAACACTGTAGAGGACGGATGCATCTTCAGCGGTACGTCAGATATAAAGAAGATAAAGATTTGAGGCGACAAGCTGAACGAATCCATCGCAAGAGTCAAGAAGCTAAAGAAGCCAAAGAGAAGGAAAAAGAGAAAGATAAGGTGAATTGTGTAACATTTGTTGAAATTCTTGTCTATGGTTGAGATCTTTACCTAAATGGTGGAAATCTTTATTTAAATAGCTAAAATCATCTAAATGATTGAAATATTCATCTAAATCGTTTAAATCTTTATTGAAATGGTTCAAATCTATCTAAATAGTTTAAATCTATTGAAATGGTTCAAATATGTGTCTAAATGGTTTAAATCTATTGAAATGGCAGAAATCTTTACCGAAATGGATGAAATCTGTGTCTAAATGGTTGAAATCTATTGCAATGGCTGAGATCTTAATCTAAATGGTTCGAATCTGTGTCTAAAAGGTTTAAATCTATTGAAATAACAGATCTTTATCGAAATGATTGAAATGTGTGGCTAAATGATTTAAATCTATTGAAATGGCAGAGATCTGTGTCTAGATGGTTTAAATCTATTGCAATGGCTAAGATCTTTATCTAAATGGTTAAAGTCTGTGTCTAGATGGTTTAAATCTATCTAAATGGCTGAGATCTTTATCCTAATGCTTGAAATCTTTATCTAAATGCTTGAAATCTGTATATAAATGGTTGAAATCTGTGTCTAAATGGTTTAAATCTATTGAAATGGCTGAGATCTTTATCTAAATGATTCAAATCTTTACCTAAATGGTTCAAATTTATGAAATAAATGAGATTTTTATCGAAATAATAGCGATCTTTAGCTAAACGATTGATATCTTTATCTAGAAGTTTGGGATTGTATCTAAATGTTTGAGATCTATATCTAAATGATTCAGATATTTATTTATACCTAAATGACTGAGATCTTTACCTATAAATGGTTGAGATATAAACTTTTTCTTATGCCCTAAGGTGAAAACTGAACCCACAGAAGAAACTGACGGTGACAAAGAAAAAGAACTGAAAACCGAACCGGAAACAACTGCTGAAGAAGACGCAGTTGATGATAAAATGTGGGCGGATGTCGACAAAGATCTAGGAGAGATTCTAGCGGAAGTAAACAATGAACCTGGCAACAAGTCTTCGGATGAAGACGAAGATTCTCGACCGGATGGAGAACGATATGACAGGTAAGACACTTTCTGCGTCATATATACGAGTTTTATATACTTTAAATCCAAAAAAAAAAAAGTACTTTTAAAATTCGGTAGCGGTTTTTAATTCAATTATCTTTATAGAGAGCCGGAATTCGTTGTAGAATTCTTATAAATGATGGAAAAAACGACTTCTATTTAACATTTAGTTAGATATAAAGACTTGATTTTAATATTACTACGTAAAATTCAAAATCAAAACGTATAATTGCATTTCTTAATTAATCTATGTAACAAAAATGTATTGACAGTCGAAATTTATTTATTTGTTATAATTACATATGTACTGTTTTAATTAATATAAATAAACATTTTTTATATTAAATTGTTGAGTTTTAATTAATGTTAACCTAAAAATGATTACAAAGTATTCTAGTTACTGTCAAAACATTTTATTCTCTTCACCAAATAATTTGAGGTTAATTTTATTTTAGCCTAAAAATTAAAATTCGCGCATCACCAACAAAAAATGGCGTGTAAATAAATTGATTTTGCGTTTTGTGTAGATTCCGTTACAGCGAAAAAGCGGGGACTGGCGAATTAAAAACGGATGACACCAAAGCGAAAGAAGGTGACTCAGAAACTGTTAAAAAAGAAACTGAAGAAGAAGAAGGGGCCGAGAAGAAAGATGAAGTTAAACAAAAGGAAAGTAATACCACTCAAGTACCATAAGTTTGATAATAAATGAGGTTGATTAATCAATTAGTGATTAATATACTATAATTCGTAGATTTTATTAAATTTAACCTAATTAAAATGTGTGTTTTTATGAATATTCATTGGAATTCGTATTAAAAGATGAACATTTTTTAAAAAATATATAGACTAGAGTAAATAAATGTTGGATTTTTCGTTGTTTATTTGAAATTCGAACGAAATTTCTTTTATTACGATCTTAATTGTGACGGCAGCGTAAAGTGAATTCGCGCTACGCGAACAATATATTATAGCTATTGCTAGAAATGTATAATTTATATATTTGATTATTAGTAATTATATAACGCTCTTAGGACAACGACGTTAAATGGATTTACGCTAACCGAACACCCATTTATTATAATTAAGCTTTGATGAAATATATAATTAGAAATTAATCAAATTCGTATTAGTTTTGAAATGATTCAAAACTATTTGCAATTCGAAATATTTTAAATTAATTTGCTCTAATTGACATTTGTTAATAAATTTGATTTCGATTTAAAATTAAGTTAATTTTTATAATCGTATAAATATACATAATTTGTGAGAATTAAGGCAAAATAAAAAACAATTGTATATATTTTATTGTTTTTTATTCATTCACTTATTAGCATGGAAATGTTTAGCGAATGTTTCCCCGACTAGAAGCGGAAAAATCAGACTGGCTTCCGCGTAAATCTTTACAGGCGTAGCTTCAGTTCGAATTTTCCCCCAAGAAACTGCTTCGTCAGGGCGGGCCCCGCTATCAGACCCATCAAACTCTGAAGCGGTGTTCAAAAACACCGCAAAATCGGCTCCATTTCTCTAAAGAATTAACCAATTTTACTCATTTTAACCAAACGGGATTCTAGGGTTTTTTGTACCATTAAATTCGCGTTACAAATGTGATGTTTGATTAAGCCGCCTCCTAGAATGATCACCCCTGAATTTTCAGCTTTTACAGCCATTGTGTTTAAGCGTCTTAAATCTAAAATTACCACGATTTATACATATATCCATGGCTCTTATTACATTAAACAATTATGTTATACCTGAAATAATATCTAAAACTAAACCAGGATTGTTATACGAGTGAAAATACAACATATCGCCCAAACTGCCGTCGGTTAGTGCCGGGCTGAATACAGGAATTTTATTTTTAGCTGCCCAATAATAAATTGAATCTTCATTATCGATTTTTTCCCCTAATCGAGCAATTAATTTACTTGGAGTCCACAAAATATTTTTATCTTTCTGCTCTTGTAGCATTTCGTCGAAAATTGGCATGATCCAGTCTTCGAATTTGCAATAATTATTATTTGGCACTAATAAATTCCCGATACGATTGATTCCTTCATTTCGTAGTTTTTTACCGTCTAAATTAAAGCTCCCGATGAAAGTTGGGGCCAAACATTTGATAAAATCTTCCTCAATACCACCTGCAGTTGCCACCACACAATCTACCTAAATTATAAGCACTACTAAAGACAATTTAATTTTTTTTTCTAAATTGGTCAACATTAAAAATGAAAGTTTATAATAAAAGTTGTAGTAAACTATTTTATCTACAACTTTTACCTCTATACATTTTTTCGTGTCTAACGGTTTCAAAAATATTCAGCAATTTATCATTTTATGTTTACCCAAAAACCATAATTTTTAAAAGCGCTACTAAAGAAAATTATTTTTTTCTCAAAAATAATAATAATAACATAAAAAACTTGTTAATAAAAGTTATAAAAAACAATATTATCTATAACTTACGCCCCTATACAATTTTTCGTATCTCAAACGGTTACAGAAATATTCAATAATTTACCATTCTATGTTGACTCAAAACCGTATAGTTTTTAAGAGCGTTACTAAAGAAAATTGTTTTTTTCTCAATAATAGTAATAATTACATAAAAAAACTTTTAGATAAAAGTTATAGATAAAAATATTATCTATAACTTACGTCCCTATACAATTTCTCTTATCTCAAACGGTTACAGAAATATTCAATAATTTACCATTCTATGTTGACTCAAAACCGTATAGTTTTTAAGAGCGTTACTAAAGAAAATTGTTTTTTTCTCAATAATAGTAATAATTACATAAAAAAACTTTTAGATAAAAGTTATAGATAAAAATATTATCTATAACTTACGTCCCTATACAATTTCTCTTATCTCAAACGGTTACAGAAATATTCAATAATTTACAATTTTATGCTGACTCAAAACCATATAGTTTTTAAGAGCACTATTAAAGCCCAAAAATTGATTTTTTCTCAAAAATAGTAATAATTACATAAAAAACTTATTAATAAAAGTTATAGAAAATAATATTATCTATAACTTATACCTCTATACAATTTTCTGTATCTTAAACGGTTACAGAAATATTCAATAATTTACCATTTTATATTGACCCAAAACTGTATAACTTTTAAGTGCCCAACTGAAGAAAATTATTTTTTTCTCAAAAATAGTAACAATTACATAAAAAACAAGTGAATAAAAGTTATAGAAAACAATATTATCTATAACTTATGCCTCTATACAATTTCTTGTATCTCAAACGGTTACAGAAATATTCAACTTACCATTTTATGCTGGACCAAAAACCGTATAGTTTCGCGTAAACCACATGAAACCATATTCGATGTGTACCCTAAGAAAATCGTGCAATTCGTTCGACGTCGGATAAACTCGTCGTCCTCGAATCGATCTTGTCGATCTTCGGGCAGTTTTTGTTTGCGAGATTCGATCATTTTGTTAATTTCGTCAACAGCCAATCCGAAATTCGTGGCTTGAAACCCACTGCGTTTATATGTTTCAAACAATTTATGATAGTCTATTCCCGAATTCCAATCGTAACCCAGAACCGTTGGAGTGGAATCGGGAAGAGAACTACTTTGTTTTAATACTGAATCTTTTAACACCTCTAATTCTCTTTTTGGATCGTCCATTTTAAATTATTTTATATAAAAAAAAATGTTAACTAATGGAATCTAGAATTTAACTATTAAAAATATTGTTTTCCTTTTAAATTAATCTAAATATTAATTTATATGTATATATATATGTATATAAATTTTAAAAATTATATATACAACATAACCTAACTATATTTTAGTAAAACGTTTTTATATATATATATAATAGTATAAATTATTAAATACAATAATTAAAATCAATAAAATAACACACCTTTATGAATTAATTAAACAATATATAATATATTTACAAAAACAAGAACAGGGTTTTTCTGCGTCAGAAATATTACTAAAAAATATTTAATAAATGTTAACCTCAAAACGATCAAATAATATATTATTGATATTAATTAATAACTATTAAGTAAACAATGCCTCGCGATACAGAACCAAGATCTGCTTTAAGTGGTCAGCAAATACAAAATCGCGAATTGTTAATATTAGCAGAATTATCAGGAATACACGCCGATCCTACAATATATCGGTTCGATGTTATTATTTTCAGTTTATTCAACATTTTTAACGATATTTCACCATTTTTCAGGATAATTGCAGAGTTATTGAATATGCAAATCGAACCAGAAGTGATTTACAAGCTACTTCGAAGTATTCGGAAATCATCGAAGTATTCCAAGCCAAACTCCGATCGTTTTTAGATATAATTGTAATTTAAGATATAAAATGCATTTAAACTGTTTACATGTTTATTTATTTTGTATTTATTGAAAAGTGTTTCGAAATATGACCTTGAAACTAAATATCCCTAGTATCGCAAATATGTATTTCAAAAAATCGCTATTCTAGTAAGTTTTATTAAAGAAAAACTAAATCAAACTTATAAAACAAAGTCTAAATTTTAATTTTGCTCAAGCCTTTTTCGATATCTCGATTCATAATCGAGATATTCAATAAAATATATGAAATGACTATACGAGCTTAAAATCTAATTTAATCAAAAACGCGTAAATTTTTAGAAAAAAGTTTCGAATAAAAGTTGTAGAACATGAACTAAACTATAGTTTTTGATCTTATACAATTTTCGATATCTCATCGCGTTTTCGAGATATTGGACAAGAATTAGATATTGGAAACTATTTAGAAATAATTGGCTAGCCTGTTGTGTTTTATAAATAAAAAGAAGACCTTGAGGGAAAATAAATCTAAATGTTTAGGTGAATGAAATCAAATAAACAAAAAGGTGTACAAAGTAGTGAATTAATTGGTGTAAGAAATGTCTTTAGAAGACGATACGGATAACGCTGAAGTTGAATTGAAAGAATTGGTTACGCAAACGTTGGAAGAAAACGGATTATTAGCAAGAATTCGCGTAAGTATTTTCTAATATTGTAAACAATTATAAATAAAATGATTTGTTATTGTTTATATGCGCTATTTTATGTTAAAACATAGTTTATTAATTAAAATTAGTAACATAACCTTAGTTTCTATAAGTATATGACATATTTGAACGTATTGACATATTTGTTTACAGGCTCAACTTAGGGCTGGTCTTTATTTGGCGTTGGAAACTGATATAAATAAAAGGGTAAATAATTTAAACGTTTCGCATCGTTTTAAAATGTATTTAAATCAAATTTGAACTATTTAGGAACAACAATCAAAAATCCACGGTTCGTTAAAATCGAAATTATCTAAACCGGATATACGTACAATTTTCTGTTTAGTCCACGAGTTTTTAGAATATTTCGAACTAAAATTCACTTTAAACGTATTCGAACGCGAAACGGAATTAGGTACGATTTACAGTTACGAAAATCGCGAGAAACTAATCCAAGATTTAGACATCGGCATCGACAATAATTCACCGTTATTACTAGAAATTTTAAACATCGCTCGATCTAGTTTCAATTTATCCATTCGCAACGAATCAATCAACAAAAAAGACGCAAACAATGACACTTATGACGTTCCGTCCGAAAAAGATTCCTACATTACCGACTCAGAGACGTCACAACACGTGATCGAAATCAAAACCGTTCCTAAAGATAATTCAAACGATTTAAAATCAAAAACAAGCAATTCTAGTAATTCGGATCGCACTGAAACATTAAACGTAACTAATTCGGATCGAATTGAAACCGAATCTTTTTTAAGCCACGTTCCCTCAAACGCCGATTCGGATGTTTCACAACACATAATCGATATAAAAACTGTTCCTAAAGACTTTTTTGTTGAGCGTAAATCAAATTCAAGTGTGAGCAAATCGGATAGAACTGAGAAATGTGAGTCAGGTGCGGTTTTAAAGCGCATAACCTCAAACTCCACTTCGGAAGTTTCGGAGCATGTAATCGATGTAAAAACGGTACCTAAAGAGGTATTAAACGATTTTAAATCGAAATTAAATGTGAGCAAACCGATTAGTATTGATTCTGAACCACTTTTGAGTTCGCCGAAATTTTTAAACCTTACAAAAATCTCGCAACTAGATGAAGAACAAGATGATACTTACGAGGGTACTAGTTCAATAGCTGAAGACAGTATTATCAAAGATCAATCATTTTTGATTGATTTTGATCGATCGTTTAAACATTCTACGAATTTAACGCACGTCAGTACTTCCGGGACTGTAAATGCAACTTCCGGTGTCCAAAACGCAACTTCCGGTTTAATAAATTCAACGAATTTGAATGTTAAAACAATTTTAGATCAAACAATAGTTGATGAATCTCAAAAATCGCCGAAATTCGCTCATAATTCCGAAATTAAAAAACTGTCAAACAGCCCCACGTCGGCCATTTTTAATTCTAATTCAACGTCGACGAATTTAAACGCTAAAACAATTATAGATAATGACGAATCACCTAAATCGCCGCGGTTAAGTTTTAGTCCGGACTCAAAAAAGCATGAAAAGTCTGATAGAAAACCAATGAGCGGACTAACTTCGTTAGCTGATTTGCCGCCGTTACAAATAAATAAAAACCGAAACACGGATACCGTGTTACTACCGTCGTTATACTCGAAAGATTTTCGCGATAAAAACTCGTTGAAAGATATCGATAAGTTATCAGAGCTCGGTGATAATTACGAGGATGATTTTCTATCGACGAGTTCAATCGAAAACGATGATAAATCATCGAGGTCTGAATCGAATTCGCTTGATTTTGAAGATAAATCGAAAAGCCGATCGAAATCTGGCCATAACGAACTAAATATTTCGAATTCAAGCGATAAATCGACGATTAGTCAGGGAAAAATTGATAAACACCGGAAGGAGTTTAATGTTTCGAATTCGAGTGATGGATCTGTGAAAAGTCGGTTGAAAAGCGACGCGAGAAACTTGAATAAGGATAAGTTTGATAAAGAAAATAATGATGTAATTACGTCTTCAATAAGTGAGGATTTGAATTCAAATATTGATGATATTTTAAAATCAACCAGTGCATAATTAATTCCTAACCTAGCAAACTGCAATTGTTTTTGCGTTGTATTTACAAAGTTTGCAGGGCCTAAACAAGTGTAGAATCAAATAAACTGTAATATATATATTTTTGATAATGAAATTACAGGCTTTTTTAATTTTACAAAGACTAAATAAATTTCTACATTCCGTTAAAAAATGTACTTAATCGTTTGTATTTAATTATTTTTACAGTATTACACGATGCCATTTTGTAAAAAAAAACTGTGCCTTGTACTTACAATATAAATAAAATACGTTGATAATAAAGATTACTTATAGATTTTATCCAATATTAAACCTACATATTCGTAAATTACTTAATTTATTTAGATGTACAAAATACGTTTGATTAGAAAATTTAAGCGGCGACTCAATTTTAGTTGGCGGCCATAGCACCGTCGATGGCCGCCAAATATAATACTACCCCTAGTTATGAAAGAAATTTCTGTTACTAGTAAATGCGGTTGTACTAAAGGTATTTGTCACTTAAATTTGATGGTAAACCGGTATTCGAATAGTATTTCGGATGAATTAAAATGACTAAATATGGAATACGTTGTTTTATTCAATAATTCAGGCATATTAACAAAAAATGCCGATTTTTAAATAAAAAATTGCCACAAATGTCGACTGTTTCCGTGAACTAATTTATCAGTTTATTTGTGACAAATTTATTATTTAAATACATTTTATAACAATTTATTTTTCATACAAAACTAATAATAGTACTAGAACACAAAATGAAAAATCAATTTAATTATACGCGATTTCGTTCTTTCTGTATTCTCATACTGTAAGCTCTGGAAACCAAATTCCAGGAATCCATATATCTGTCCATACACATGGCTACACATTTCTGGAAAAAAGTATTACATCCAATATTTGTTTCCAAAAACGTCAACACTTGTTTTAAAACTAGGCATTACATACAAAACAATTATTATCCGATCGTTAAACCAACAATTTCTAACCATTTATGATTAAAATAAAACGAATTTTGACCGATTTCGAAACGCAAATTATAAGGTTATGTTCACACTTACTTGCTCAGAACTGTCCAGAGAAGTCCCCGGTTTGTTGATACATTTTTTAAAGCATTTCTCAGTCATTTTCTGCAAGAAACTCATGTAAAATTGACATAAAACACACTAAATTCTATTCGACTATTACGGTTAATAATTCTTGTGCGTTTGCAACGGCTATTTGCTGTTTAACTTGGTCCATCAGCTCATCTTTTTGAGCACCGGATAAACCATTGGGTAACGGATCCATTTCTTAAGGTAAATATATTTAAAATTGCAGATTTACTATGATTTTTGGTAGTTAAAGACCCTGAGATTATTGAGGTTAAAATGAACCATGCGCAGATCTTAATCTGACTTTTGAACGAATTAATTATTAAATAAAGAGACTTAAAAAAACTAGATTACAATAAATGTTAAATTATTAAAATTAGTTTAAATAAAGATTACAGTGTTATTATTAGTGTTAAAGTATTATTTTAAATAAGCGACTTGAGGCTAATATAAATCGCTTGAGGTTTTTGTGCGACATTTAAACAATGTGTCACAAAGTTTTGTTTTTAAGTTTTTAATTACTTGTCAGAAAAACGTCAATCAGTAATGAAGTTAAAATTAATCTGTTAAAAGTAATAGTGATTTATTTATAGTGATTTAGATTAGTTTCTTAATGGAAAATACATCAAATGAAGCAATTGATGATACGATAAAATTCGTATCGGAGATTTTAGAAACCCAAAATGATTTATTAAGAAAAAAATCAGTGGATTGTAACAAAATTTTATTTCGTTTCGGTTACCAAATATCGGATTTTTCACCTAATCTAGATTCAGGTTTTGAATCGGAGTCCCCCATGGAGTTTTTTAATAAATGTCCGGTTCCTTCTGCCGCGATTTTAGACAAATTTGAATCTAATGATCTAGATTCACTGTTTGAGTATTTGTTACTATTTGTTTGCTCGTTTATTCAAAATGTTTTGGATAACAGTGAGTTGGAATTAAAAGAAGCACATATAAACGTGATTATTAAATGTATAACTTATCTCGAAAACACAGAAAGTAGCGTACCTTTTCGAGATATAATCCAACTTTTTCTGAGCACTACTTTAGAAAAGGCCACTACGGCAGACGATGTAAGTAACTTTTATGCGCAACATTTTATTTTATCTCGATTATCTAGACAATAGTTTGATTTATGAAAAAAATGTTTCTAATAAAAGTTCTAGATAATTAAGTGGTCTACAAGTTTTATTAGAGATAATTTTCTATAAACTTTATAGTTTTTGAGATAATTAATTTTGAATAAGTATTAAATTTGTATTAATTTAGTATTACGAATTCGGGATGATATCTCGAAAACTATTGCTTTTAAACAAATGTGTTTCAAATAAAACTCATAGATATTTTAATGATCTATAACTTTTATTTATAACAATTTCCTGAAAAAGTATTCGTTTTTCAAGAATACTCATTTGAATATGTATTACAGTTCCTTGATTACTTAAAATATAAAATTTGGGGTAAACCATTAATTTTAGTGAAATCTTTCTTGAATAAAACTTATAGGTAATTAAATAATCTATAGCTTTTCTCTATAACAATTTCCTGAAAAATCTATAGTTTTTCTAGATAACTCATTTGAAAATGTATCTTATAGTATTTCAGTTTCTCGGTTACTTAAAATATTAAATTTGGGGTAAACTATTAACTTTAGTGAAATATTTCCCGAATAAAACGTATAGGTAATTAAATAATCTATAACTTTTATCTTTAACGATTTCCTGAAAAATCTATAGTTTTTCTAGAAAACTCATTTGAAAATGTATCTTATAGTATTTCAGTTTCTCGGTTACTTAAAATATTAAATTTGGGGTAAACTATTAACTTTAGTGAAATATTTCCCGAATAAAACGTATAGGTAATTAAATAATCTATAACTTTTATCTTTAACAATTTCCTGAAAAATCTATAGTTTTTCTAGAAAACTCATTTGAAAATGTATCTTATAGTATTTCAGTTTCTCGGTTACTTAAAATATTAAATTTGGGGTAAACTATTAACTTTAGTGAAATATTTCTTGAATAAAACTTATAGGTAATTAAATAATCTATAACTTTTATTTTTAACAATTTCCTGAAAAATCTATAGTTTTTCTAGAAAACTCATTTGAAAATGTATCTTATAGTATTTCAGTTTCTCGGTTACTTAAAATATTAAATTTGGGGTAAACCATTAACTTAAGTGAAATATTTCCTGAATAAAACTTATAGATAATTAAATCATCTATAACTTTTACCCTTAACGATTTCCTGAAAAATCTATAGTTTTTCTAGAAAACTCATTTGAAAATGTATCTTATAGTATTTCAGTTTCTCGGTTGCTTAAAATATTAAATTTGGGGTAAACTATTAATTTAAGTGAAATATTTCTTGAATAAAACTTATAGATAATTAAATAATCTAGAACTTTTACCTAGAGTGATTTCCCAAAAAATCTATAGTTTTTCTAGAAAACTAATTTGAAAATACAATCTGTAGTATTTCAGTTCCTTGGTTACGTAAAATATTAAATTTAGGGTAAACCATTAATTTTAGAAAAAATTTCTTGAATATAACTTATAGATAATTAAATAATCTATAACTTTTATTTCAAACAATTTCCTGAAAAATCTATATTTTTCCTAGAAAACTAATTTGAAAATATATCTTGTAGTATTTCAGTTACCTAATATATCAAATTTGGGGTAACCTATTCACTTTCGTGAAATATTTATTCAAATAAAACATAGATAATTAAATTATCTGTAACTTTTATAATAAGTATTTTATCAAATTGTTTATAGTTTTTGAGATATACAACTTTGATAATGTTTAACAAAAATTATAATTACTTTTTAGGATTTATATTTTAACATAATAATGAACTTATGCCGAAAATTCGGATCATTAAAGACCCTTCACGAGTGCGTCTTCGACATTTTATCCGAATATTTGTATGTATTTGCAAAAAATCTAAAAATGCGAAAACCAACAGCAAGTTTCATCTTTGATTTCGAACGAGACATATCGCGATCAATATCGATGTTGCTAGTATTATTATTGAATAAGGACAATAATAACGTTATTTTATCTGTAAAAGACAATGCGAAACGTTTGCAAATCGTTGAAAACTTTTCGGCTGTAAAAGACTTCTTTTTGTTAGGTTATTTAAGTTATAAATGTTTTTTAACATGAAATAAATTAAAAACGTTTAAGAATTTAATTTTTGGTTTTAACAAATGTTAAAAATTGAATGTTATTGTCAATTTAATTTGTTTAATAGAGAATTTTTGTCAATTTTATTATTTTATATTTAGGCAATTGTTTATACATGTTTGTAAAAGTGTTGCCAAATACACAAATATATTTTTAAATGTTTATAAATGTGTTGTTTTATTTTTATTTGTATTTTTAAATAAAGTAAATTATAAATTTGGGTATAAAATTAATTTTGACGATAATTAAAATCAAATGTAACCAGGAAATTCAAATGTTGATTAAATTTGTAGGAACTTCTTATCAACGGATGTTAGTGTATTTTTCGGTTACAACTAGTAGATACGTTAAATAGTTATTACTTATGTTAAGATGCGTAAAATGTGAAATATATAGTCATGTTTCTTGGTTATATTAATAAAAAAATAATAAAAACAATTTTTGTGTAGTTTATTGTGTTTAAGCAACATTACAGTAGAGGTAGGTGTGGTTTTACATTATTTTACGTTAATTTAAAAATGTATAAATCGTTTTTTCTAGTCGTGTTCATAATTAACTCATTTACTAAACGAATTCTATGTTTTTACAAATTATTTATATGATTTACTATTTTAGGTAAATGTTTAGTAATGAATTAAACTGTAATTCAAAAATAGTAAGTTTCACAAAAAAAACTTAGAGACAAAAGTTGTGTTTTGAATTATTATCTACAACTATTATTAACAACATTTTCCTAAATTCAGTAATTTTTATTTTCTCCAAAAATATTTCATCATTCGCGCTTAATTCATAAATTCTCTACTAGATAGTAGCATGTAGCTCGTTTGTAAATAATATATACTTTTATGGTTTATTCAAAAATAGCACAATTAAGAAAAAAAGTTTCTTAATAAATATTGATCAATTATTAATTATCTATAACTTTTATTAATCAAATTTTCTTGAATTTCGACTTTTTATTATAACAAACATACTATTTATTCAAAAATGGTTCAATATATAGACTTTATTTATTAATAAAAGTTGTTTTTTATATTATTATCTATAACTTTTATTTGAAACATTTTTTTAAATTCAGACTTTTTGTTATTCATTAAGTTTGTAACTATAACTCAGTTATGATAAAAGTTACAGATTATATTCATAAATAAAACATGTTTATTTAATTATTATCTACAACTTTTATTAACGAAATTTTCTCAAAAACAGTCTAATTAAAACAATAAATGTTCAGATAATTAATTATTTATAACTTTTGTTAATAAGATTTTCTCGCATTTAAACATTTTTGGAAATTTATTTAAAATTATGTATTACCATTTTTAATTGGTTAAAAATGTTTATTAATATATTAATATGTGCTAAAAAAATATATAATATTTATTATAAATAAACAATTGGTGCAAAAATAATAATTAATCTGATAAATTTGAAAATCCTATGGTTTTATCTAATCTATCAAAATAAAACAGTAATATTTTAAAATCCATACGCAGTTTTCGACCAACAATGGCCCAAGTGACAATCCTTGAAGACGCAGGCGTGTTCCAAAAATCGGAAAGCGAAATAATCGAACCGAAAAGACGATTTTCAATTGACCGAATTCGAAAGACATCACTGCGACGCGACAGCGAAAGATCAAACCAAATTATTATATCGCCTGAAGATATTCCGGATGAGTATGAGCAGTATGATGAAGCGGGATTGATGGTGATCTTCAACCATGAGAAATTCAACGTGCATGACGATCGAGAAGGAACGTACAAGGACCAAGAGGATCTGATCGATTGTTTTACTAGGTTAAGGTTCGAAGTTAGGCGCGACTTGATTTTTAATGATTTGTGTAAAGAGGAAATCGAAGTGGAATTGCAAAAAAGTAAGTATTTTTGTTTATTTATTTTATTTTTATATATATATATATATATAAAGTTATATTTGTTATAAATATTTTTTTCATATATATAAGTATGTATAAAAAAATCTATTGTTTAAATAATTCAATGTTCAAAGCATTTTTAATATTGATAATCTAATTAATATTGTTCTATTGTTTTTTTACAAATTGATTTTGAAGTTATCTATTTTATAAATCAAAAACAAAAAAAAAATTATTCATTATTTCAAAAAGTGACTCAAAAACATTTATCTATAAAGTATTATCTAGTATAGGAACTATTTATATATTTTTTTATATACAGAGATCGTTATCAACTTGCGTTAATATATTTATTAATTAAATTAATACCAAAAACAATTAATATATAAAAAATAATAAATATTTAAAATAACCCATATTCATTTTTCATATTATATAAAATATTTTGAAAACGCGTCGATTTACAGAAATATTTATTATTACATAAATTATAAACAATACTCTAATGTACAACTTTTATTAACAAAATTTGTTTATAAAGCCAACCAGTTTTGAGTAAATGATTTTAGAAATAAATTGTTGTCAATTTAATAAAATTATCGCTTTAATTATAAAGTAACATTCATTGTTAATTAGACTTCATTTTACAATATTAAGCACATTTGTTTATAAAGTAAACCAATTTTGAATTAATAGTCGTAGAATAAATCATCTATTAATATTTGCTATTACTACTTTGCCAACTTCATACATTTTTGGGTTGATTTGGACATTTTGCTAAATATCTTATTAACGGTGTATCTGACAGAAAATTTTACAATTACAATAATTATTAATTAGACTTTATTTAACAACTTTTATTAACAATAATTGTTTGTAAAGTTGACCAATTTTGAGTAAATAGTCATTAAAAATAATTAATCTACTTATGACAACATTTTTGGGTTGATTTGAACATTTTACTAAATATTTTATTAACGGTGTATCTGACAGAAATTTTTATAGTAACATTTATTATTAATTAGGCTTTGCTTAACAACTTTTATTAATAAAATTTGTTTGTAAAGTTGACCAATTTTGAGTAAATAGTCATTAAAAATAAATAATCTACTAATATTTGCTATTACTTTCTCAACTTGATACATTTTTGGGTTGATTTGGACATTTTGCTAAATATTTTATTAACGGTGTATCTGATAGAAAATTTTATAGTAACATTAATTATTAATTAGATTTTATTTAACAACTTTTATTAATAAAATTAGTTTGTGAAGTTGACCAATTTTGAGTAAACAGTCTTTAACTATTAATAATAATACTATTTTAGTTGCGTCTTGGGATCACTCCAAACGAAATAGTATTTTTGTTGTATTTTTAACACATGGAAAGGTGGCGAACCAATTAATTGCATCTGATGACAACATTATCAATTGCGAAGACGTATGGAATTTTTTTTCAGCTGATAAATGCCGAACTCTAATTGGCAAACCAAAAATATTTATTTTCCAGGTATAAATATATTTTTTTTATGAATAGATAATGTGTAATAATTAAAATTGTATACTTAAGGCCTGTAAAGGACAGTCAAAATCAATTTCGCAAAAAATTCAAGAAGACTCTATACCTAGAAGCGAAACTGCTAGAAAAAGTTATACATTACCAGCTGAAGCAGATATTTTAGTTGCTTACAGTACAGTTGAAGGTATGTTTTTAGGTTTCAGGAGTTGACCTTGGTTCATATTTTAATGTATAGTTGGTTGCGTGGTATTACAAAAAATGGTTATTCTTTATTTTTAAAATAACTCAAAAACTATTTGAGTTACAGAAAATTTTATTCTTATATAAACTATAGATCATAAATCAATTATCAACTTTTATTAATTACATTTATTTATACGGCTACGGAGTTTTAAGTTATTGCGGTATAAATGATTTGAAAATTACGAAATAAAATTATAAATTTGTTTCCAACAGGAAACGTCTCCTATCGAAATTCCGCTTCCGGAACTTGGTTTATTCAGGAATTATGCAAAAACATAACAGCTTACGGCCGTAGGGACGATTTGGCAACAATAATAACACGAGTGTCAAAATGTGTAGCTTATCATTACGCTATCAATCACTACAAACAAATGCCTTGTTTTTTATCGACGTTAACACGAAAATTTTACCTGTCCAAAAGTAAAGAACGCGGTTTTTTACTAGAGTTAAGAGATCAACATAAAGAGTTACTTAAACAAGTGGACCAAATTCGTAAAGAGCTGCAAGAATTGACGGAAGATCGTCAAAATGTAGTGTTTGAAGGGCATAAAAAGGTTGCAACCATTTCACCTATAGTTAAACCGATGACTAAAGCCGTTTCGGCATCCAGAGTTACTGAAAAACCCAGGTGGAAATAGATTTCATGTAATATTAATTAATTTAGGACTAAAAAGTGCCGGATTGGCTTAAAAGTTTTTTTTTGTTAGTTGATTATTTATTTGAGGATAGATTTTTGTTTAAGGTACATTGAGGACCTAAAAATGTTTTTTGAAGCCTGATAAATTAATTTTGATTTAAAAATAAAAATATAATTATGTATTTTAGGATTGAAATTAAATAAAAATATTATTTATATATACATATATTATATATATATATATATATATATATATATATATATATATATATATATATATATATAAAATTAAAAATGCATTTAAATTTAATGTTATTTTATAAGACTTATAATTGTTATTTATTAATTATTTATAATTTTTATTTAAGATATATTATTTAATTATTTGTTTATATACAATATATAATTTTTATGTCTTATAATTGTAATAATACACTAATAGGTGTATATATATATATAAAACTTTAATAAAAATGTTTTTGAATCTTGTAGATATATAAAATTGTTTATTTATTAGTATAATTGGGGTTTTTTATATTTATAAGGTAAAGTAATATTTTTTTTGAATTTATTTGAGTCAGTTTTGAGAAAATTGGGTCGAAATATCTATTTTTTGAGCAATCATATATAGAATGGGCCATCTGTTAGCTTCTTTTAGAAGTTTGTGTTATTTCGACAGTTTGCAACACTGACGCGCTTGACGTTGATAAATATGTGTTGTACTTCCGCTGTAAGGAGGTTTAACACTACATATCTATTACTGTCAAGCGCGTCAATGTTGCAAACTGCCGAAATTAGAAGCAGTTGAAAAGAAACTAACAGATGGCTCATCCTATATATGTATATAAAAGTCGTTTGTTTTAAAAAATGTACCCCGGTCTCAGTTTTAGTTGACGGCAAGTGCACCGTCGGTTACCGCCAAATATATAACTTCCCCTGCACCCTATACAACTTTTTAGCTCGCCGTACGTAGAAGAACTTAAGTGTTTGTCTGCATAATTTATCTGTAACATTCTCGGATTGAAAAATTTCCTTAATAAAAAGTTCATTATTTGTCGCCCTGATATCGAAAATGTAAATAGGTCATATACTTGGTCGCTCGCTAATCGTAGAAAAAAGTTTGCGCCTCTACTCCTCTGAAGATACCAAGCCGATTTTAACCAAATTTGGCACACATATTGAAAACTTAGAAAAATAATAGTTATACCAAAAAAATCTACGTAAAATTCCAAATTATTTCATGTATTTAAACATTTTTCAGATTATAACTGAAAGCCGTAAAAAAAATAATGAACATAATTTTTTTTTTTAAAACTCACTAATACTAATATTACTTATACCAAAAAAATCTACGTAAAATTACAAATTATTTGATGTGTTTAATGTTTATTCAAGTTATAACTGAAAGCCGTAAAAAAAATAATGAAAATAATAACTCTTGTAATAAATAAAATAAATAAAAAACAATTGAACTGTTTTTGTTTTTTTTTCTGGCTTGCGCGATACTTTAACTAATACATATTGATATTTGAGATTGATGTAATAATAGTTATTTATTGAGAAATTCGATATGCTAAAGTTTAGGTAAAAGCTCGCCAAGGCTCTGAGGATTGGCTTCGCCAATGCTTGTTTAAGTAGTGCTAAATATTACATGTGTGTTTGAAACGCGAATGTATGTTTGTTAAATAGTATAAATAATAATTTATTATAGATGTGTAGAATGTTAGTGTTGTATGAAATGATGAAGTAAACTGTTTGTGTGAGAATGATTGGGTGTGTTTAAATGCCGTGTGAGCGCGCTAGATGTATGGTTTGTGAATGTAGCATAGTTGAAAACGGGTGCTGGCGCGGATCGCTGCAGGCTGGTGCGCGCGAGGCCTGGCCTGGGCCGCCGATGTTTGCAGCGCTCGCAGCTCCATCTTGAGTTAGAATATAGGCTAGGCTTGTGATACAGCGCATAGTGTGGATTCTCGTGTATGTTTTAATATTTGTGGGTAACCAGAAATCCGATGTTTATAGTGTAAAGTGTGTACAGAATTTTCGTGCAAACGCAATGTCTTCGAATAATCAAAAGCTTTCGACCACACAACGTATGATACAAGGTAAGCGTTCGTTATTTTATGACATTTTCTTGCGTACGGCGAGGATTGATTTTCTCGCCAACCGCCATGACTATTGATTTACACAAATATTGTGGTAGTTTACAATGAAAAAACCCCAAATATACATTGAACAGTGTACTTATTTTACCTACTATCACACCCCAAACCCTTTACAATTTACCAACCCGATTTGTTGCTACCGCAAACAATGTTCGAACATTTTTCCAGGTAGGGTTAGATCATTTTCGTTACCGTAATACATATATTTCCTATATCGTTCCCTGTTTTGGTATGGACTGTTGCTGTGTTTACATACTATTTTACTCAATACTCTCATTTTATAGGTTACTTTCCTAACTATATATAATTACATTCCTACTTATTAAATCTGTCTTATCACTTTTAATTTACTTAACAGCTAATCTAGATTAAATATAACAACAATTACCCACGAATCCATAGGTTTTTTTTCCATAACATATTTTGATTTATAAATCTAAATTAATTTAATATTCTAATATATTTAAAAAAATGTCTACACGTTAAATCTATAACCAAATCATAAATATGTTAATTATATTTAAATATAAAAATGTAAATTATAACAAAAAATATGATACGCCTTTAGTACCATTATATTTTAATTAAATATATTTCGAATTCCGATTGTAATATTCTAAAAAACAATTATTTTCCGGTATTAACGATTTAACGATTAGTTTCGACTAGAAAATCACCAAAAATAAATCACGTACACTGTTAAAAATACTAGGTGGAAATTCGTACTAATAATAACTGATATAATAAAGTTTTTCTTGAATTTATTGCGAACATTATTTATTTATTTTTGCACGAAAATCAACCTAAATTCAAAAAAAGTGAAAGTCAAATGGCCTAAAATTCATCAAAATCAGGCCATATACATACGAAACTTTCTTAACATCTGTTTAATTTTTTTTTGTAAATTATAATTTTTCGAATGATTTAATTTGAATTAATAACTATTATTTGTGTAGTTTAGATTTTTTTTAAGTTTGCGGTTTTATCTACACCAGTAGTTCTCAATATGTGTGTAATATTTATTTGATTTTTAGTCTTAATTGAATAGAATTATGTTTTAAATGTGTATCAATTTTTATTTATTTTTAATGAGTTACCTCTTAGACTTAATCAATTTTTAAGTACAGGGATACGAACCCAGTATACCTGTTGATCCATAGCGTGTCTATTTATTGATTTCTTTCTATTATTCATCCAGTTTTATTGCTTAACTATAAACTTAAGACACAATTTTCGAACTTAAAATTTATTATTAATTATTATAAATTTATTTTTCTAACTTTATGATTGTTTATATATATATTTCAAAAATCGATTTATTACTATTTCACGCTTCAATTCTTAAGCGTGAATTAAAAATAAATTTTATATTTATACAAATTTAAATATTTTCTAAACAATTTACGCTGTTAAAAATTACGCTATATCTATATAAAAAATAACTAATTCATTATTTATAAATATTTATGTATTATATACAAATACTATGACAAATTCTTTATATATTCGAAGGTTGTTTCTTTAAAGTTTAAATAATGACGTTATAGCATTTTTTATTAATAATTCATACATATATTGAAAATATATTTGCATATGTGCGATGAAAATCAATATTGCTACTTCGATTTTTCGGTATTAATTAATTAATTGTGTACACAATTTATAATCATAAAAAAAACATAATAAAATTGCCACTTTAGTAATAATTTAAAATTACTTTCCTATAAATGAGGTAGCATATAAAATAATTTTTTTCGACACATTTAATTTTATATTAATTACCTGAAATATCACACATTTTCCTTAAATGTAGGTGGTAGATACCATATGATTCTTAATTGATAATAAGTCAATAATTTTTAATTAAAGTCTAAATATATTTTGAGTTTTTAAAATTTAGTAAAAATTGAATATTTTGAGTATATTTATAAATTTGAACCACATTTTTAAATTAGAACTATACCAGTTTTGCAATCTAAAAATATTTTCAGTCCCTCAGTTGTTTAAAGTTTGATTTTTTGCCAAGAAATGTCATTAAAACATTTTTTTAAAGACAGTTCTTTGACTTTTAAAAATTTATTTAAATCAAAATATAAATTTTGTGTGTTTTTTTTCTACAAATACTAACACAATGTTCTCTTCCGTTTGTTTTTTTATATCTTGAGTACCTTGAAATATCTTCTGATAATAGTGTATATTTATAGAATTCTATAAGTATTTTTTGCTGTGATTGAAAATGTAAATAGTTTTAAGTACACTGTACATTTACATTATTTTCATTAGCAACTCATGCAATTTTATTTAAATTATGTGTTTATTATATATATACTAGAAATTTATTTAATTATGAGTGGCCTAGACTGGACTTTCTTATACGAATAAATAATAAAATGTTGATAAAATAAACGAGATTAAATCACAAATATATCAATAATAATGCAATTTATAGATAGGTTTACTTGTTTCGCATACTTAAATAAAATCAACAAATTTCAAACGTTCATAGCACGGAAACCGGAAGCTATATCAAAAAAAAGTTTCAAACAAAAAGTGTAGACTATTATATTGTCTTTCGTTTACTAAAGAAGTAAAATTTCGAAATAACGCTTACTTTTTCTTAAAATAGACAAAAACGCGTTTAACAATACTTATTACTCCATATAACATAATAAAAATAATAGTATTATTATTTACAGTGTACAGCTTTTATATTATTTAATATATATTATTGCTTACGCCGTTTTATATCACATATTTAATATTGTAGTTACAATAAAATAAAAAAGAATTTTACTTAAATTAATAATTTGTCTTTAATAAAAATTACATTTTAATTTTTATAGTGTACTCAGTCAACATTTACTCACATATTATTACGTTACGGAGACGTAGAGCTAGTTACGTCTCTGATATGTTGCTTAGATGTTACATTCGACAAGTTTGTGATTAATAGAAATAAAATTGTTTTAATACACAAATCATTTTAATAGTGTACCTAATAAATATTTAGTCACATGTAACATCTTTATTACCTTGTGGTGACGTAGAGGTTATTACGTCTATGATATGTCACCTAGATGTTACATTCGACTAAATAATTTATGGTTTTAATAAAAATAAAATTCTTATAATACACAAGTAATTTTTATAGTGTACTCAGTCAACATTTAATCACATTGCGGAGACGTTGTGCTTGTTATGTCTCTGATATGTTGCCTAGATATTACATTCGACAAATTTGTGATTAATAGAAATAAAATTGTATTAATACACAAATAATTTTAATAGTGTACCCAATAAATATTTAGTCACATGTTACATCTCTATTACGTTGTGGGACGTAGAGGTTGTTACGTCTATAATATGTCACCTAGATGTTACATTCGACTAAATAATTTATGGTTTTAAAAAAATAAAATTCTTATAATACACAAGTAATTTTTATAGTGTACTCAGTCAACATTTAGTCACATTGCGGAGACGTTGTGCTTGTTATGTCTCTGATATGTTGCCTAGATGTTACATTCGCCTAAATATTGACTGGGCAGCTATAAAATAGTGGAATATGATAAAAATTAATTGTTTTTTATACTAGCAACAATTTTAAATAAATTAGTTTCGACATCAGTGCCTTGTAAACAATTAAGACACCTGCGGCGACTATAAACGGGCCTTTTCACTTCTTGAACTATAAATGATTTGCCTTTTAATTGACGCTGGAGGCGCTTGAGGCGCTCGCTTCATCGCCTCACCTAAATCCATATACGACTTGCTGAAAAAAACACAAACGAATCTTGATTAACTAATAATATTTATCAAATTATTTAAAATTAAAATGATGCATTGACGTCAATTGTGATAAAAAATACAATATTTATTATCAAGTATTTCATATTGCAAAACAACAGTTTATTCACATTTATTTTAACTATATTTTGATTAAATTACCAAACATTTTATTAGAAATATATACAAAATATTGGTCGTTTTTTTTAAAAATATTTATTGTTATTTTCTCTATAAAAGTGTATTTGTTAACAATAATAGCCTAAATGTAATTTCCTGTTACATTAAATAGACTATTTAAATTGCCTTACCACAATTATATACTTGAAACTGTTTTTATTGTTATGAAATCAGATTGAATTGGATTAACGTAATAATGAGTTTTAAACTTATTTAAAACGATTCGAAAATCTATTTGTTATTTAATATTAGTACAGAAATTGTTGATTATCACTTGTAATAAGCAGTTTTAGACGTTATAATGAAATGACCTATATATGAAAACAGCTGTTTTTTATCGTTTACAGGTGCCCTTAACGCGTTAGTTCTTAATTCTCACCGCTAGAGCCCTAGGTTAGTTCGAATCGCGTTAGTTACGCGGCGTTACAAGTAGTAAATATATTCACTGCTTCATTTATGTTTATATAAATATTTAGTAAATTCAAAGTGTTACTAAGAGCAAATATAATTAGGCTGCAGGCTATATGACATCATTTGCAACAGATACTATATAGTTATCAGGCTAATGTAATATCAACAACCCTTGGCAGCTCTTCGGCAAAGCGATCAATCAATAATTAATAAAGTATTCACGTTTGAAGGCATTTCAAATCCGATTAAGTGTAATCTATAATTAGAATTTGAGCTTTTTGGATTAATAAATTCAATAAAATTAAAATTTCCGTCTAAAATAATTTATTTTAAAATCTACGCCAATAAATCAAATCAGATTACTTATGTTTCCCTAATATTACTAAACTTCTTTTTATAATAAAATTAACGAATTAACTATTAAATTAAAATAAATATCAAACACACCTTGAGGCTCTATCACTGTAGCGTCGTCGCTATATAACATAGAGACCTCCCAGGTATGTAACAACATAACGGGTTGTTACTTCATAATTAGTGGTGCTAACGCACATATCCTGCTTGTCTGGAAATTGGATTATTAAAATTTCATATAATTTAACCTCCGGTTACGAATTCAGCACCACCGTTACCCTGATGGTGCCATAGTTACCAAGCAACATGTGTTTAGGATATATATTAATTCGGAAATGATTGGAAAATAATAAAGAATGTAATGAATTTTATTTATGAGCAAAAAATTGCGCCTGGATAATAAATTTCACGCCCTTTCTATCGAATGTAATTTAAAATTATATCTGCTGCCCTGTTCACGCCTGATACCGATATGAAATCAATATCTTTGAGCCGCACAGATTATATTACAAAATTATAAGCTTTCGTGTTGCGTCTGCGTGGGGGGAAATGTTTTGCGATTTAAAACTTGTTGCGACGTAGTTGCGCGTCTAACATGTATAGAATTAAACGGTAATACACGTTTTCGGTGACCTTGAATCGATTTGCCGCTTGGTGCGCTGGGCGTTTCTTTATATTCTAACTTCATGGTTCGTTTTGCATATAAAAAGATGAGATTTCAAAACTGTGTAGCGCTTCAACCGGAAGTTATATCGACAAACGTTTCAAATAAAAAGTATAGATAATTATATTACCTCTCATTTACTAAATACGTATTTTTTCCTTAAACCGCTTATTTTTTTTTTTAAATACACAATAACTAAAACTACTCAAATAAATTGATTTTTTTTATATTAATAAATTAAATTTTGATGTTAAAAATTAAAATTGAAATAATAAATGTGTGTCTCGTTGTACAGTATAGAAAACATCAATAATTTCGCAAGCTTTGGCGACGTGAATCTGTTATAAATTACACAAGGCGTCTTCTAAGCGCTAATTAAAGCTACGCAATATACAAAATGGCGCTAAAGCTCTTTATGACATGTTACTCTATTTGCAACTAATAAATATACGTTTTTAATTACGTTATACGTGTATTTCATTCATTAGAACGTTGCGTTTCTTGTTTATTAATTAAGTTTTTTTAGACGAGTAATTTTTTTAAATCTTAATCATAATTTTAATTATAACTTAGTTTAGATTTTTCATTCGCCAACAGCTGCTAGCACTAATGCTTCCAGTTGCAACCACAATATATTTAGGGGGCGGATTTCAACATAAAACTCTCATGTTTACTTTAATAACAATTAATTTAAACATTTAATAATAAACTAACAATAATTTATTAACAATATATTAATTTACTTAATAATCTCAATGCGGTTTTAACAAAATACAAACGACCCATTTTATTTATTTAACGAATAACTAATAAATAAATATATTTCGGGGAGGTTTGCCCCCCCCCCCCCCGTCAGTCCTGAGTACAGCTCATACATAACTCAATATAATTAAGAACGAAATCTTCGCATATACACAAAATATTTTTATGTGGACATACTGTAAATTGAACTCTAGTCTATATCCCCGTGGGAGGGGACGGGGGAGGGGCTAATAGGAATGGTGTTCGTTTTTTTGAAAGATTCTTATACGTTGTAGGTGCTTCCGGTTTAGATATTAATTTTTAAAATAAGGGGTTTTCATGCGGGTAATTTACAGTTTTAAATTGTTTTAACACTTTTAGCTGTAGGGCGTTCATAGATTAAGACGTATGGACGCATGAGACCTCCAATGCTACCAGCTCATTGTAGGTTGTGAAATATTTGTATATATATATATATATATATATATATATATATATATATATATATATATATATATATATATGTATATATTTATATATTTTATAAACATTCTGATTAAAATCATTAGTATATATTTTTGTTTAAAGCTTTAAAGAACAGTGTAATATTTAAAGTTAAAGTCGTGCGTTTGTGAATCCCCGTGTGTGTATGTGTGTGTGTTTTAATGTGAGTGTTCATCTGTTTCGCATGCAAATGAAAACAATAGGTTAGTACAGCTGTGTATGTCACCTTTGGTGTGAATATTTATCGTTGTATTGTCTTTCATCGCCACAAACACAGTTGGGTTTTTGAGTCACGTGGTGGGCGATCTAATTTTACTAACCAGATTTCGCAACGGAAAATAAAAGTTAATCTACCGACAGCCAAACTGTCCGCTACACCTAACAAAACGGTTCTGTCCGTAAATCTGTTTGATAAATGACTCAATCGTCTCGAAATAAATACATTTATTATTGTGTGAGATCCGATCAAAGATTTTCTAGCTGTTCAAGTGCTATCACATTTCAAGTGTTGGCAGACTAAATATTTATCACTTGAAGACAACAAACCGGAGAATCTTTTATGATTTTAGACACTTGCTTTTCCAGTTAATTAATATTTACTTTGCGTAAATTGGATCTTTTTAAGGCTTTGTTTGTCTATATGTGTCTTATATGTACATACATATGTACTTGTACTTGTTCATAATTGTTTACAATTTATATTTAAGTGTTTGCTAAAACTATATATATATATATATATATATATATATATATATATATATATATATATATATATATATATATATATATATATATATATATATATATATATATATATATATATATATATATATATATATATATATATATATATATATATATATATATATATATATATATATATATATATATATATATATATATATATATATATATATATATATATATATATATATATATATATATATATATATATATATATATATATATATATATATATATATATATATATATATATATATATATATATATATATATATATATATATATATATATATATATATATATATATATATATATATATATATATATATATATATATATATATATATATTATATATAGATATGTATATAATATATATTATGTATATATATATATATATATATATATATATATTATATATATATATATATATATATATCGTATACATATATGTATATTTGTTATATTTATTACAAATTGTAAAAGCAATATTATTTTAACTTATTAGCAACATTTTTGGGGGACATATTTCACGTTCGTAGACACTTTTATACGTATATAACGTAACTTAGGGGGGAAATTACGTGTTACGACGAATCTACTCTTAAAGTACTATATGAAAACAAATGAATTGCAAGTATTCGTAGTACGCAAACCGGAAGTTATTTCAAAAAACTTTTCAAACAAAACTTATAGCGAATAATATTGACTTTAATTTATTAAATGAGTAAGTTTTCGAATGAACGCATTGTTTACCTAAAAATAGACAAAAATTCCCATTTAGTAAATTCCTACAAGATACAAGTAATGTAAATTTCTAAGTCTGGTGTTTATTCACCGCAATTAAAAATATGTCTATTGTAGCACAACTTAGGGGGTGATTTAGTAGTTGTTTTTTAGATGAAGCGGTGTATTAATATATTTTAAGGGCCTAGGAGCATAATGATGTTTAAATTATAAGGTGAATTCGCTAAAAATAAAAATTACTTCGCTGGAATTGAAAATATATCTATTATAACTTAGGGGACACCTGTGGGTTATTTAGACTAAGGAATGTTTTGATAATATTATAATGATTGATGCATTCGTTTAGGGGTGTATTCTCCGGAATGAATAATACGTCGATTACCTATAACGTAATTTAGGGGGCGTTTTAAATTTTTTTTTTATTGAGACTAAGGTGTATTAATATATTATATAAGGACAATAATGGGGCTTCCATTTTTAACTTTATTCGCTGGAATTAAATATATGTTTATTATAACACAACTTAGGAGGTATATTAATGCGAGGAGTTGCGGCAAAGGGATGTATTGATTTATTATAAGAACCTAGGTGCGTAATGGTGCTTCAATTTAGGGGTGTTCGGTAGAATTAAATATATGTTTATTATACTGCAACTTAGGGGGTGAATCAACGGGTGGTTTTGCGGCAAAGGGGTGTATTAATCTATTATAAGTGCCTAGGAACATAATCATACATCCGTTTAGGAGGTTATTCTCCGGAAATAAATATACGCCAATTATAACGTAACTTAGAAGGTGAATTAGTGTTTTTTTTTTGAGACTAAAGAATGGATTAATATATATTATAAGGGCCTCTGAACAGCACGATGCATTCGTTTTGGGATTTATTATCCGTAATTAAAAATATGTTTGTTGTGCCACAACTTAGGGGGTATTTCGATGGGTTTTTTTAGAATAAGAGAGGTATTGCTATATTTTAAAGGCCTAGACGCATAAAGGTGCTTCAGTTTGTAGTTTATTCGCTAGAAATTAAAATGTTGCTATTATAACGTAACTTAGGGGGTAAATTAGTGGTTTCTTGAGGCTAATGAATAAATTATAAGGGCGTAGGAGCATAAAGGTGCTTCAATTTTGGGTTTAGATCCGTTTTCAGGGCTACTAAATAGGCTAATCCGGTACTTCAAAGCGAGTCTCTTAAAAAAACCTTAAACATTTTTAATACGTTTCAGAATCGTTTTCACAAAATACGGCGTACAAAACGGCATGGCTCGTAAAAGAATTTGTTTCGGTATTAAGGCGTTAATAAAAACGATTGTTTTTTTTTTGTATATATGTATATATAAACCGCGAATAATGTGTATGCATGTTTTATATTAACGAGTAATGAATACAGATGAACTTGATATTTATTGTCGTTGTACTTTTTGGCAGTACGCCATCTTGTTTTTGTGCTGTTTATGCGTTGTAACGTTACGTCAGAATTGTCCGTAAGGAAACGTTGTTTACGCTGAACATTCTTGTTGTTTGGGGACACTTGGATTTACGATTAATGCTCAGCTATTTTACGCGTTTGTATTTTAATCTAAAGCGATTCCGAGTGTTTAAATATTACATTTAGACTTGATGTTTAATCTTTACCTAAATCTATTGTTCGTAATTCATAGTCTATATTGAAAACCTAATAATATAAAACAACTTGAAGGTTCTCCTGTGTTTCGATCATTTCAATGTTAGCTCGCTTAGAATTCGTATATATATATATACATATATATATATATATATGTATATATATATATATATATATATATATGTATGTATATATATCTATATATATGTATATATATCTATATATATATATATATATATATATATATATATATATATATATATATGTATATATATATGTATATATATATATATATATATATATATATATATATATATATATATATATATATATATATATATATTTATATATATGTATATTTGTTATATTTATTACAAATTGTAAAAGCAATATTGTTTTAACTTATTAGCAACGTTTTTGTCAATATTGAACATATTTCACGTTCGTAGACACTTTTATACGTTTATAACGTAACTTAGGGGTGAAATTACGCATTACGACGAATCTACTCTTAAAGTACTATATGAAAACACATGAATTACAAGCATTCGTGGTACGCAAACCGGAAGTTATTTCAAAAAACTTTTCAAACAAAACTTATAGAGAATAATATTGACTTTAATTTATTAAATGAGTAAGTTTTCGAATTAACGCATTGTTTACCTAAAAATAGACTAATGTAATGTAAATTTCTAAGTTTGGTGATAATTCACCGCAATTAAAAATATGCCTATTATAGCACAACTTAGGGAGTAGTTTAGTTGTTGTTTTTTTGATGAAGTAGTGTATTAATATATTTTAAGGGCCTAGGAGAATAATGATGTTTAAATTATAAGGTTTATTTGCTAAAAAATAAAAATAACTTCGCTGGAATTAATATATATATTTATATATATATATATATATATATATATATATATATATATATATATATATATATATATATATATATATTAACTTTAAGTGAGTTTTAAGTGAAGTGATCACTAGTAAAGTGACTTTTAAATCATTTAGGGTTACTTTCAGATAATTTTAAAACTTAAAAATATCTTTCACGTGTTTGTTGTGTTAGTTTGAGTGTCGTGACGTTTAGTACGGTAAACCAAGTGGTGAATCTGTTATCACTTAGTTAGGGCCACGTGACCCAAAACGCGAATTGGCTCGTGAGTTTTTTTTTTTAAACATTTGGCAATTGACATTTTTTTGTGTGTGTTCACTTTTATGATACGCTATTTTAACTCAGATCTAGCTTCAGATGATTGACAACTGATTCACTAATTCAAATAAAAACGATTTGTAAAAGTATGTTTATTAAACCAGTTAGTGGTGGGTTTAGTGGCGAGGAGTTCATTTTTAAGACTCGCATATTCTAATCAGTACGTAAATAATCTTAGCGAAGAATTATTATGATTATTTTGTGTGCAATAAATTATTTCCCACACGCACTACTTTGTGCGCCTGATAACAAAAAATATGTATATATCGTTTCAAACACACGCTATAATAGTGTCAACAACTTTACAGGTTGCGGACGCCATTTTGTGTCTCAAACTGAGATACTCTTTTAATAAAAATCGCAAAATTTTATTATATTTTTTCTATAATATATAAAACTAAATTTGAGGCTTGCAATATTCGATATAGTAACTCTACGGCCTGAGTTATCAACAACGTAAGTATTGTTTATTAATTGTCTAAACGAAGAAGAAATGTATCGAAATGTAATATATCAGAAGAAATCAATATGGCCATGTATTGTAGTGGAAAATGTCTGAGAAACATTCCTGAAATGAACCGTGGCGCATAATGAATATAAACGCACTGAAACCCGACGTGATTTCAACTAGAAGTAATATGATTACTAGTAGAGACATTGTGCAACTGTTATTAACAGTATTATTGGGTCTTTATTGTTTTAGAGCAACATTCACTAGTGATGTGTAAGTAAGAGGTCTCTAATAGATCTTATGGATTACACAGCAAACCAGTGACGGACTGGCCCATCGAGCAGTCGAGTAAATGCCCCGCGGACGCGGTGGGGTCTAACCGTTTAACTTTTGGGAACCGATTGATTACAACCACGAACTAAATTATATATTTGGTAACGCTGCTTAGCACTATGGTAATTTTGTACACCCCTGGGTTTTAAAACACCAAATATATATCGTTATTATAAACATATTTTTTAAAGATTGGCAATTCTCACAATTTCAGTCTAAATATGTTAATGTATCCTATAACAAATTTGTACACCCCTGAATCTCGTAATTGAACCCCTAAAAGACATATATTTTTTAAAACATCCCAAAAAAATATGTTTGTAATTCTCACAATTTAATTCTAAAATTGTTTATTACGACTATTTTAAAGCATCCTACTATAGATTTGTACACCCCTAGCAAATATACTCTTAAATAACGACATAATAGACATTTTTAAAAGATCTTAAAAGGTGTATTCTAAAAGTTGTTTTTACAACTATTCACATGCATCTTTAAATAGATTTGTACACCCCTGGGCCCTTATATACTCTAAATTTCACCCTTAAATAACGGCATAATAAGCATATTTTTAAAAGGTGTATTTGCAATTCTCACAATATGATTATAAAAGTTGTGTTTACAGCTATTAAAATGCATCTTACAATAGATTTGCACACCCCTGGACTCTAATATACTCTTAATGTTGCCCTTAAATAATGTCCCAAAAGGCGTATTTGTAATTGTCACAATTTAATTCTAAAAACTGGATTAGAACTATTTTAATGTATCCTACACTAGATTTGTGCACTCCTGGACCCTAAGATACTCTAAATTTAACTCTTAAATAACGTTGTAATAGATAAAAATTTTAAACACCCCAAAAGATGTGTTTTTGTAGCTCTCACAATTTAATTCTAAAAATTGTTTTTACGACTTTTTTACTGTATCCTTCAATAGTTTTGTGCACCCCTGGACCTTAATATACTCTTAATTCAACCCCTAAATAACGTTATAATAGATAAATTTTGAATGCAACCCAAAAGGTGTATTTGCAATTCTCTCAATTTGATTCTAAAAATTGTTTTCTTACTACTTTTTTTTACTGTACCCTACAATAGTTTTGTATACCCCTGGACCTTAATATACTCTTAATTCAACCTCTAAATAACGTTATAGTAGACAAATTTTTAAAGCAACCCAAAAGGTGTATTTGCAATTCTCTCAATTTGATTATAAACATTGTTTTCTTACTACTTTTTTATTGAATCCTACAATAGATTTGTACACCCCTGGACTTTAATATACTCTTAATCGAACCCCTAAAAACGTTATAATAGATATATTTTTAAACCATTTCAAAAGGTGTGTTTGTAATTCTCAAAATTTGATTTTAAATACTAGTCTTTTGACAATTATTTTAATATATGCAATTGGACTTAAAACGTAAGCAATTCAACCCCGAAGTAACGTCGTAAAAGATATATTTTAAAACTATTTCCAGAAGTTATGCGTGTATTTTTTGCTTAAAACGCTCCCGACCTACCCCAATAAAGTACCTGTTGATTAGGTAATTTGACTTTCGAGCGTAGAAAAGATAATTTTTAAAATCCCATTAAATTTCGTTCAATCTAATCGTTTTTATCTGTTAAACAATTCTACTCGTACTCGTATTATAGTAGAAAAAGTGTGGTAAACATTACGGAACCGTTTACACTAGAAAATCATTAGTAAATTTGATGAGAAACTGTCTTTATAGAAAAGAAAGGAACGTGTCTACCCGGTGCTCAAGAACGACGAAGCACTTTGGCTTTCGCAATTTTTCAATGCAATCAGTTTGTTTTCGCCGGTGGGTAGATGTAGTTACTTAGCGAACGCGCTAGCGTAGCTGCCGCCGTCGGCAATGCAGCCACCTATCCTTAGAGACAATCTTTCCACTATCTACTGACATGTCTCCTCACTTAACCGGACTATTCGTCGCAGAAATTCATTTTAAACGTCACTTCCTTTTAACAACATAATATCACTACAGACATATTATATTTTTATTACATTAATGGACAACCCTATTGTTTTATTATCGATTCCACTTACTTAAATCACATTTAAGAACCAAACGCATCACTATACTCAACCGAAATACATTTTTATGTATTAAATTGATTCGTTTCCAGTCAGTGACGTCATTAACCACTAAAACGTTATAACGCACCTAATAACGTCATGTAACGCAATTCAAATTATTTATATACATTTTTATGTATTAAATAGGGTCGTATCCTTTCAATGACGTCATGACGTCATGTAGTGCAATTCAAATTATTTATATACATTTTTATGTACTAAATAAGGTCGTTTCCAGTCAGTGACGTCATTAGCCATAAAAACGTTAAAAGTCATGTAGCGTAATAATAAATTGTTTATATGCATTTTTATGTATTAAATATGGTCGTTTCTAGTTAGTGACGTCATTAGCCTCTAAAACGTTATAATGTGTCTAATGGCGTCATGTAGCGAAATTTAAATTGTTTATATACATTTTAATGTATTATATATGGTCGTGTCCAATCAGTGACGTCATTAGCCACTAAAACGTTAAAAGTCATGTAGCGCAATTCAAATTGTTTATATGCATTTTTTTGTATTAAATATGGTTGTTTCTAGTTAGTGACGTCATTAGCCTCTAAAACGTTATAATGTATCTAATGGCGTAATGTAGCGAAATTTAAATTGTTTATATACATTTTTATGTATTATATATGGTCGTGTCCAGTCAATGACGTCATTAGCCACTAAAACGTTAAAAGTCAAGTAGCGCAATTCAAATTGTTTATATGCATTTTTATGTATTAAATATGGTCGTTTCTAGTTAGTGACGTCATTAGCCTCTAAAACGTTATAATGTGTCTAATGGCGTCATGTAGCGCAATTCAAATTGTTTATATGCATTTTTATGTATTAAATATGGTCGTTTCTAGTTAGTGACGTCATTAGCCTCTAAAACGTTATAATGTGTCTAATGGCGTCATGTAGCGCAATTTAAATTGTTTATATACATTTGTATGTATTATATATGGTCGTGTCCAATCAGTGACGTCATTAGCCACTAAAACGTTAAAAGTCATGTAGCGCAATTCAAATTGTTTATATGCATTATATATGGTCGTTTCTAGTCAAAGACGTCATTAGGCACTCAGATGTTATAACGTACCTAATGACGTCATGTAGCATAACTAAAAAAAAATATTCTATACATTTTCATATATTAATTATGGTCGTTTTACAGTCAATGATGTCATGTAGCGCAATTCATATTGTTTATATAAATTTTTATGTATTAAATAGAGTCGTTAATGACGTCATGTAGTACTAAAATCTCTTTTATGAAACAAAAGCGTCATTATAGTCGGGCGATGTACATTTTTATTTATTAAATAGTCGAGTTCAGTCAGTGACGTCATTAGCCACTAAAACGTTATTATTCGCTTAAAGACGTTATGTGGCGCAATTCAATTTGTTTATATGCATTTTTATGTATTAATTTGGTTCGTTTCCAGTCAGTGACGTCATTAGGCACTAAAACGTTATAACGTGCTTAGTGACGTTATGTAGTGCAATTAAAATTGTTTTCGCCCCAAAAACTACATAAGTTTCGCGCTTTTAATATATTATTTAGTAATTTTGCCTGGAATAACAATTATAAAATGTGTGTCTCAACTCTTAGATTATTTATATTTTTTGCTATAAGTAGTAAAATTTTTATTAAATTTCTATTAGAGTTATTTAAAATATCACATAATTTATAAATATGCAACAACATTTAGTTTAAGGTGTCTAAGATAAATAATTGTCGATTGTTTGTGTTTAAAAGTGTGTGAATGAATGCTTAAATATAGTTTGCGCTTAAATGACTTGAGTAAATTTAGTAATAATAATATGTGTTTTAGTGTTTGATGTGGTTTTGTCTCGTTGTGCTTTTAGCCGTACCGTTCCCGCCGTCGCACAAGTTAACGGTGGCCGAGGTGTTCGACAAAGTGTCCGGCAAACCTCGGCCCGATGTCCTCAAACAGCACTTCATCCTGGAGGGCCGGATCGACGAACCGGCCGCCCTCCGGATCATACAAGAAGGCGCCACACTACTCCGGTCCGAGAAAACTATGATTGATATTGAAGCCCCAGTCACAGGTTCGTTTTTAATTACTTATTTACACACCAAACCGCACCATAATTTCATTTACTATAAACAACTTACAAAGCAACTCCATTAGCTTTAAATTAAAACTTCTTAAAGCACTAATTAGTTTTAATATAATTTACCCAGCATATACGAACGTATCAAGCCGTTAACTTAAGAGCCGTTACCCAAATAAGTCTAATAAGAATAATAACAGCTTAAAACAATTTATTTAATCACATATGTCGCAATAGTGAGAATCCATAAAATATTTTTGTTAATATTACAGGAATAAATTCAAATAAATTAGGAGTATTTTGGCGTAAACTCAAATTCTATTAAAACATTATTCTTGTAGCGCTTTTCAAACGCATAGCACACGTGATCCCATGTAATTATTGTATTTTGGCATCGAACATTTTAATTGCTTTATTTATTCGATTATTTCAAATTACTATTATTAACATTACTCAAAAAGTAAACAAGTCTACGCAGCGCAATTTAAACGATAAATAATTCAGGTTATCATTATTATTATTCTGATTAACTTAATAAAAGAAAAAAAAATTAATATTTGTATGCAACCATTTAGTCTTACATGGCACACTACAAACTTTTCTAATTACATCTGTGTTAACTGTGTTGCGGTACACTCTTAAAATGTAATTTAATATACATAACCAATAATGAAGGTGAAGTGCTAACTTAGGAAAATATTGATGGAGGCGAAATGCAATCTAAAATTTTATATTCTTATTCCGGTGTGTAGTAATTGAATAAAAAAACCTAAATGAAAAAAGAAATTATTTCTGCTCGCATATAATTGCATTAGCGACTCGGGTAGTAGAATAACCTCAACAACCAGACGTATTAATTTTTATTTAAGAGATACATAAAATTATTTCTGGATTGCGCGATAATTAAATCATAATTTCCGCTGAATTAGCATGAATCTTTAATTTTATATATATATATATATATATATATATATATATATATATATATATAAATATATATATATATATATATATATATATATATATATATATATATATATATATATATATATATATATATATATATATACTTCTTCACGATGAAATTCTTTAACGATTTATATATATATATATATATATATATATATATATATATATATATATATATAGAGAGAGAGAGAGAGAGAGATTTTCTTGAACATAAAATATTATATAGACTAATCATATCGTCTATTTTGGGCGCGGAGCGCTCCAGACTTTTTAAAATACGGTTTTAATTTCGTTATCTTTTTACTGGATATTTCCTAACAAAATAAATATGTACTAAGAGATTAATTAAGATTTGCGATACGAGTTGCTGTCATAAATATTGCTTATTGAAGAGTATTTTTTTGAAAAAAAAAAAGAATAATAAAATTCACCGAGCTAACAATAAATATAGTTGAGTAGCACGCAATACGTTTCCGAACCTAACCTCAACAAATTAATTGCCTGCTTCAAACCTAATCTTTTACAATCTCTCGTTTTATAAAATTAAAAAAAAAAAAAAAAAAAAGGGAATACGACCTGTGAGCGTGCAACGGCTGCATTGAAAAACTGCGGACCAAATTATGCTTATATAATTATCACTACACCATAAATGTGAATGGTCACGCAACGTTCTTATAGTTGAATATTATATTATCAATTATTCTATATATTTATATATATATATATATATATATATATATATATATATATATATATATATATATATATATATATATGTTTATATAGACACGATCTAAACACACATAGTGTATACATGTGTGTATAAATATAGGCGTTAGACTTTTTTAAATGAATTATTTATTTATATTTGAATATAAATTTTATTTTTATAATATTTATATATATATATATATATATATATATATATATATATATATATATATATATATATTTAAATAGTGAACCCTAAAGTATATACTATGTTTGTAATCTTAGAATGAATCTTAAAAAGTATAAACAATTGTGAATAATGGCTGTGGAGGGGAAACGAGTGCATATACTAGAAATTCTATTCAATTTGAATACGTTTCAAGTAATAAACAGTACAATTGAATAGAATCAGTGGCGTAACAAAAGCTCGCGTCGGGGGTGGTGTAATGAACGACAACAAAAACCTTTAGAACTGTATTGTGTTCAAACAGGTGAGGGTAATTAAACCTTTTCTATGCGATGTATTTGTGTGTATGCCGAGGTTTGCTAATGAGCCAATATACTATTATATACAGGTGACAATGTAAGGCGATGCGTATGTTAGAAGTGATACTATCACTGGAGTATTTGTCAAGAATAGGGGTGTAATTGTTCAAATAGGATATTCGCTTCCTTATTGTTTTATTTAGAGGGGATAATCTGTACTTTTATGTCATATATATATATATATATATATATATTGTTGACTTTATTTATTTATCTTGCAATTTTGAGCATTTTCAAATAGACTTTAAATATTTATGACGAATTAATTTTATATTATTTGATATTTCGCTCTTTTTCGTAATAGCATAGCAATTTTCTTTCGGCAAAAGTGGCTCCAAATTAAGTTTCATTTCCGGTTAAATTATTGCAATAAATTAATTTGTTTTCAATCTTAAACTCAACCGTTTTTTAAATTGGCTTACATACATACATGCATGCATGCATGAATACATATAACCTTACATACAGATATACATACATACAGATATACATACATACAGATATGCATACATACAGATATAAATACATACAGATATAAATACATACATACATTCATACATACATACAGATACACACACACACACACACCGGCACTCCTCCTTCCTACACCGGCACCCGCTCCCACACACCGACACAGCAACACACACACACACACAGATAGATAGGCACACAATCAGAAATACATATAGTCCATACAGGTAGACATACATAGATACACATATATAGACATAGCAAACCGATGATAAATGATGCTAAAAACGGATATTTCCGTTAAAATGTTGATTTTAGATCGGCAATATAGAATATTTTGGGCAAAATAAAATAAAAAATAAATAGCAACTTGGCAAGCTTTCCCTGTATAGGAAAACTATTAAATTTCCCTTAGCTTAGCAGCTACAACCATAATTTCCCTTCTAACTAAATCGATTTGCCGTGTTTCATGAGGAAACGCTCATTATAACTTTTCACTCTGAAACTTTACCTATACCTATAGGTATACTAAGACACCATTTCACCGGAATACAGTATAGCCAATAAGATCGTAATACTCGTTGCTTTTTTACTCTTATGTATACGTCGATAAGAAGCACACTACTACTACTACTACTACTTTCAACATTTTTAAGCTTTCAACACACACACACACATCTTGTGCACGTCGTCATTCAACCTCTGATGGATTGCCTAGCCATCAGAGCCCCGTGAAAAATATGTATTATCTAGCAACTAACACAGATTATCCAGCTGTGTTTGCTTCAATCTGTCGTCGGATACCAGAAAGAAGATTAACTTGTTCCAACGGAGAACTTGTCAGATTTGCGCACATACATATCACCTAAAGAGACATTGATCTAAATCTCGAAAAGAGAAAATGCATTTATATATATATATAGTATATATATAGTAGTTTTTTTTTTTTTTTTGTAACATTTCTTGAAAGAGCAACACACTATATAGTAATGTAATGGTAACACTACCGAGGTCACCGAAACCTAAAATCGATTCGAAAAGCTTTCAGCCCCACTCCTTGGTGTTGCGCCTCGCTCTACTCTACTCTACTCTACTCCGCTCCGCTTCGGGCCCCTTGCACCGGACGAATTGGTTAGGAAGGAGTGTTCCGGTGTGCCGCCGCGGCCTTGGACCTTCTGTGCGTGCGCATGCGCGTACGCGTTCTTTCAATGGTCGATGGTTGTGCTTTCGGTGTAGAGTAGTGGTATGACCTATATACCGAATACGAACCGGCGTTCGGCCGCACTCGGATAGGGTACAGCTTTTCGTCATGCTATGCTATGCTATACTATGTTATGCTATGCTATGCTATGCTGTGCTATGCGAAATATTGTCTCAGGTACACTTGTTGATTGTGGATTTATAAATAACGATCATTTACTATATACATATATAATTTCGCATTTTTATGTTAGTTAGGAATTGTTATAAATAAATTTAAACAGGCTTTTATAGTATTAAAAATGCTATTACAGTTTTTTTTAATATATATATATATATATATATATATATATATATATATATATATATATATAATAAGTATTATAATCACAATAATATTGTAGTTCGCAACTTTTGAGCGCTTCTGAATAGAAAATCACTTTTTGCATCAAGATACCTGTATGTCTCTATGACCGCATAAGTCTAAACATATTAAATATGATATTTAAGAGTTTGATCTATCTGTATATATGTCGCTATTTGTATGTCTATTTGTATGTTTGCTTTTCTGTCTATGCCTGTATGTATCCTTATTTGCATACCTGCTAACTTATCTGTATGTTTATAGCCTGTATGTGTGTCTAGACGCTAATATGTATGTATGTTGATTAGCATATCAATTTGTATGTGTGTATCTGTCTGTTAGCACATCTGCTTGTTTGTTTGTATGTATGTATGTATATCTATATATCTATGTATGTACGCATGCATGTCTATGCATATTTATCTGTAAGCCTGTATGTAAATATGCATGTTTAAGTCTATCTGTATGTATATACGTATGTATGTATGTATGTAAATCGATATGTCTGTGAATTTTATGCATATTTTCGTATGTATATACATCTGTATGTATGTATGTTTATGTCCGTCACATGTATGTATGTCTGTAAGTTTTTATTACTATATCCATGTATGTGTATGTATATACAAAAAAGTGTATGTATGTGTATATGCCTATGTATGTATGCCCATACATATATGTCTGTAAGCTTGTGTTTCTGTAAATTTATATGTATATAAGTCTGATTTTTATGTTTATATTTCTGAATTGCTATATTTCTGTATGTCTATGTGTATGTATGTAATTTTGTATGTATGTATGTATGCATGCATGCATGAAATCTATGTATGTCTATATTTCTGTATTTTTATATATCTGTATGTATGTATGTACGTCTGTATGTTTATATTTCTGTATGTATGGCTGTAAGTTTATATGGCTGCATGTTGGTATGTCTATATTTCTGTATGTATGTATGGCTATATACATCTATGTATGTTTGTACACCTTCGAACATAAGTCTTGTCTTTTTATAGCCACCTAAAGTTTTCGCAACCAGCATTGCATGATTTTAATGCAAGTTATGCAGCACGTACAAAATCAGTTAAATTACGTAGGTAAATCCATATAATTCGCTTATTATGGAAGAGGTGGTCCACTCTACCATAATAAGCGATTGATATGGATTCACCTACGTAATTTAACTGATTTTGTATGTGTGTATAATTACTTGTATGTATGTCTATTTGCCTATATTACTGTCTATATGTTTGTATGTATATATGTATGTATGTATATATGTATGTATGTATATATGACAAAAAAAAACACAATTAAAATTCTAGAAAAAAACGTATGGCGCTGGCCACATCACGTAGTCAATCTAACTATGTGTTTCTGTTATATATAGTAATGAATATTGGGTATGGTAGTTGAAGCATTAATTATTTATAGTTATTGAAGCCATTAGTATTTATTATTACAAATTACTTAAACCTAATTGAGTACGCCAAAGAAATACACATAAAATATTCTCTGAATAAATCAGTTTGTTATTATTATTATTATGACACATAAATTCCACATGTGCATAGAGTAGATAATTAAAATCTAGAAAACCTAAGCAATTAATAATTACATACAAAAAAGTGTGAGACTATTTATTGCTAATTATAATGTACAAATTATTATCTTATAAGAAAATTGTACACCGCGTTATATTAATAACCAGCACATAAATCTTAATTTATAAGATTAATCTCGGCGTGAAATTCGATCCGAACTAATTCCATTCGGATTATTCATTCACAACGTCACTTACCACTTTTTAAAACTTCTTTTCCATACATACACACATCATCACACCTTTTCCCATAAATAGAGTAGCAGAAACTCGTTTCTCGAACAACAACATCCCCACTCTTCTTATTACATATTACAAATCAAATATTAAAAAAAAAACACAAATTTATATATGTAAACATATATTTAGACTAATTAGTACAAATTTAAATAAAATTAGACAATTTTTAAATCAAATTATTCACATTTAATACTCGAATTAAGATATACCCTAATTCGAGTATTAAACTCTGATTTGATAAGCTTTATTAGATTAAACCAGCTTTAAAAACTGTGAATTACAATTTTCTTAATAAGTTTCATAAGGTTTCTTAGTTAAAGTAGGTTTAACGCAATAAAATCGACTTTTTATGTTAGAATTGTGTCAACAAAATTATAAAGCATCTATTGGTAAACGAAATAAACAACATCTAGCGGCGAAATTAGGTACTAGTATTTTGAGTTGTCGAAAATGACCAAAATTAAAAAAATACCCAGAAAAATGTCGTGTTGTTAATTGTCGATGTAATTCAAATGAAAAATTATGAAATTCTATTACTTTTCAAATAAAAAAATGTGTTATTAAGTGAGGTTATGTATATCTTAACTGTCAAAGATAAATGACTGTGGAGGACAAAGGGTCAACATATACTAGGAGCGACACTAGCGGCCTCAACGATAATTATAACAATAAGATTTAAAAAGAATTGTTGAGATATTAATTTAGCAATATTATATAAATGACAGTAAAGGGTGAAAATATATTAGGGGCCTCAACGATATGGTAATATTTTATTTTGAGTAGTTGGGGAAAGTTGATAATAATTAAAATAAACGTCGTTGAATTCTAAATAGGTAAGGCAATGCGAAAACACAACATGCTTGATCGTAATTTTGGATTTTTTTTAAATGTAATAGCAAATGTTTTTATGTTACACTTGCGATATTATGAAACTTGTAAATTTATTGATTCTGTTATTGAGGGCAATAATGTTGTAATTCATAAAGTATTAGATAAGATTTATTTAAATACAATTTAGCTTATTATGTGTGTGATGCAGCATATAAGAAGCGCAAATATAACGTGTAATTAGTGCGTATGTTTGCCTCCTGTAAATGCATATATTTTAATTGTGGTGACAAAACATTGCGGCACTTTTATGTATTTCATTTTCTAATCCGCTTGAGTACATAATCCAAATAAACATAAATTAATGTTGACTTCGCATCCCATGAATATATTCCCTTTTATTACATCTATGCCGCCCCTTTTGTGAATATTTACGAATTTACACTTTTCTATATATGAAATTGTTTCATACTAATTTATAACCTAATTATCCAACAAGTATAGGCTACGCAAATGTGTCCAGCGCGTCCTTTATTTACATTATTTGAAAATATTTATATCGAATATTCTTTATATTAATATTAAAACAAGTATAGGCTACACCAATGCTTCCAGCTTGTTCTAAATAGCTGAAAAAACTTATTAAATATTTTAATTTAATATTAAAATATACTTCGTTTAAAAATAGTTTAAAAGTATAAAATATTTGAATTTTAGTTGTAAAATATTCCAGTAGTTAAAAATATTGTCAAATATTTTAATTAGATCATAAAACAAGTATAGGCTACGCAAACGCTTCCGGTTCGTTCCGAGTAGTTAAATATATTATCAAATATTTTAATGTTATCATAAAACAAGTATAGGCGTCGCAAATGCGTCCAGCTTGTGTTTAAGTAATTAAAAACGCTATTAAATTGCTTTAATGAATATTTCAACGTGTATAGGCTACACAAATAATTTAAGCTTGGCTTAAATGTTATTAAATAGTTTAAATTAATATTAAAACGTGTATAGCCTACGCAAATGCTTCCAGTTTGGCTAAATAGTTAGGAATATTGTAAAATATTTTATTTCGGTTATGAAACAAGTATAAGTTACGCCAATGCTTCCAGTTTGGCTTAAATAGTTAGGAATAAAATAAAATATTTTAATTCAGTTATGAAACAAGTATAGGCTACGCCAATGCTTCCAGTTTGCTTAAGTAGTTAGGAATATTGTAAAATATTTTAATTCGGTTATGAAACAATATAGACTACGCCAATGCTTTTTGGCTTAAGTAATAGGAATATTGTAAAATATTTTAATTTGATCATGAAACAAGTATAGACTACGCCAATGCTTCCAGTTTGGCTTAAGTAGTAGGAATATTGTAAAAATATTTTAACTCGGTTATGAAACAAGTATAGACTACGCCAATGCTTCAGTTTGGCTTAAGTAGTTAGGAATATTGTAAAAGATTTTAATTTGGTTATGAAACAAGTATAGGCTACGCCAATCCAGTTTGGCTTAAGTAGTTATAAATATTGTAATATATTTTTGAATTTAATCATAAAACAAGTATAGGCTACGCAAATACTTCCAGCTAGTGAAATAAGTTATGTTTAGTTGCGTCAATGCTTACAGCTTGTAATAGATAGTTGATGAAATTATATTTATTAAATCATTACTGAAATTTATAATGACGGAAGTGAATGTTGGCTTCGTTTGAAATATTACATCAAGCAACTGTCACAATTTGATAAATTACTGATACTTAATCGATAGTAGGTTGATGACCTTATCTGACGTTGCAGCCCTAAATATATTTAATTTTAAAAAAAGTAGAAAACGTTGTTCGTTTCGAGTGATATTTTCGATGACCTTGCACGTACACTACTTCCGGTTTGAAGTGTGCACATGCGCGGTTCTGCTGCAGTTAGCGAGCGCCCTTAATCCTAAAGCGAAAGATTGGAACGCGACCGTGACCCGGTTGCATACAACTTGTATGTTATCTAAATTTAAAAAATATCTCTACCCAGTAAATTAAAGTTAGCTAGCCTAGTCTATACTCCGGATACGCAAGTAACAGCCTTACGTCACAATCAAAACTAACTAGATTAAAATTGTGTGTAATTACACTACAATAGAATCGAACATTTTAAATCTAAAATAGATTTTTTAGAAACTTGATAATAAACTAAGTTTACAATTCATTTGCAACTTTGTTTTTGAATATTCGAATAACTTAACCACAACTAAAAAAAAACATCTAACGAAATAAACAACGCTACTTAAAGCACATGAGAACGTAGCAAATGCGTTAACATTATCAACTTATAAGTTTCAAAAAATGTTAATCTTCTATATTAGGTCGTGAAACTGGATAAAATAATAATTTTTTGAAATTAAATTGATATTTCACAACAGTTTATTTTGTTTTAAATAAATTTTATAAGTACTTTTCATTTTATTTTTAATAGTTTTTTATAGCCAGAAGGAAATTTCATGTTGTTAAGTTTTAAGCAGGTTTTAGTTACGAAATGACGTATAGTTGTTGCTTGCATAGCACACTTAAAGTGCGTTTCTCTGATTAATTGTTAGTCATATAATAGAGTTGTAGGGCAAACATAATATATATGTTTACTGTTTGGAAATCGTAATCTGCATATATAGAAATCCGTATAAGGTTCATTTGAATACGACCGGCCGACGCTGCGCTGGTTTGAATGATTGATATCATATTTTAAAGTCAGCGTACGTATTCGTGCATATCCCTCGTGATTTTACACTTGGAAAGCTTAATCAATTTCAATTAGTTTTTGCAAAAAGCCAGATTAATTTATTGCGGAATCTTTTTGACGTTTCGGATTACCTTACACTCATTACTCATTCATTACGCTTTTTATTTATTTATTTATTATTATATATATATATATATATATATATATATATATATATATATATATATATATATATATATGTATCACCTTTGAATACTAAATACCTATATTAGTTTATTAATTAATTAATCTGATTTCTAAACACTGTTTATCAAATCTGCTAAGAAAGTTGAGTTTTTTCTTTTGCTTTATAGGTGAATTAGTATGGCGCACAGAAAGCACCAATGCTTCCAGCTCGCTGTAGTAATGAATAATTTGCCTTCGTTTATATATATATATATATATATATATATATATATATATATATATATATATATATATATATATATATATATAATTACAAGTTAAAATAAACATATTGTAATTAAATACTAAAATGAGTTACAACGCTGACTGCGTTAATGGACCACGCCCCTGGCCGTATATATATTTGTTTGTTTAAAATATATTTATGGTCAATATTTTTAAAGTAAATACATTATTCCGTTTGTATTTTTAATCACGGGAATTAATTAGATTTTATATAGGGTTCATTTTGATAGGAATATATAATTCAAACTTTGTTGCTATAGCGCCACCCTGTTATAATCTCGATTAAAATGAAATTTACATTTTATCGCGAATTTTTAACTTAAATGTTATCTTTCATCAAATAGGTATGTAAATTTACATTTTTAATTTCTTTATTTTTCGTAATGCAACGTATGACCAATAAAAAGAAAACTCCATTTCTAATACAGTGCACATCGGTTAACACGACATACATACATATTTAATCCTTCACCTAAATATGTCTGTATGGCTGCATACATTTCTATCTGCAACTCTAGTTATACCCATCTGTCTGTATGTATGTATGTATAGCTTTCTGTATGTATGTATGTATGTATGTATGTGCTCTCTCTCTCTCTCTCTCTCTCTATGTGTGTGTCTGTGTGTGTGTATGTATGTATATGCTCGTCTGCCTGTGTATGTATTTATATGTGCGTATGCCTCTCTCTGCCTGTGTATGTATGTATGTATGTATGTCCATCTGCCTGTTTATGTATGTTTATATGTATGTATGCCCCTCTCTGCTGTGTGTGTGTCTGTCTGTCTGTGTAGGTATGTTTATATGTATGTGTGTATGTTCGTCTGGTTGTGTCTGTGTGTGTGTGTGTACATCTGTATGTTAATTTTCAATCTGCGTGTCTGTCTGTATGTACATTTGTATGTCTGCCTGTTTGGTTTATAGTCAGTCTGTAAGACTATCTGTATGTATGTATGTATGTATGTATGTATGTTTTTCTATCTATACTTTTGTTTGCCTACGTGTATGTAGTATAACTCAAGAACGACTAGTTTGAGTTAAAATTGATGAAATATGATATTTAATTTTAATTTCTATTATTTCGTAGAATTCATTAGTGATTATGTCAACAATAATATGTATATATGATTATAAACTGGAGTTCTAGCAAAAACCGCATAAGACACTCTAACCACATCAGATATGTTTTCAAAATTACTTTGAACATAAAAAACAATCTTAATTCCGTTATTTATTTATATACGTTTCCAACTTGTATAATACATACATATATAATATTAAATCCAATATTAATTTAAACAATGACACATTACACACAAAAAATATCCTAATAAAAACACTTAAATATTTTTAATATATATATATAAATATATTATATATATATATATATATATATATATATATATATATATATATATATATATACACTTAGTTTTGAAGAGGAGTATAAAACGCAGAGACTTGTCGCCGTCGAATAGTGTACATATTTAGCAAAATTCACGTGATACTCCGAAATGGCGGGGTGGTGTGCGGGCGGGGAATGGCTCATTCATTTTCGTAGTGGTTTGGCTTAGGCAGCGGGCTCAAAATAGCCTATTTTACTCGGTAGCCGGTTTAGTTGGTTCCTATACTACCGTACCGGCATTTCGTATACAGCTGCCAATTATTCTCCAATTTTAGACGGTGCAAACATTTTGATATTCTATACTAGGATTAATAATTCCTACTAATACTCCCATTTTTAGTCTTTATAACTTTTATTTATTTATTTATTCACCATTCATGATTGTACAATTCTTATACGTGTGTATATGATGGATATAATGGTGAAAGAGCTTTTAAGTAAAATAAATATACGAGAAACGTAAACATTACGAGTGAAACCAAATGCTTTTTAATTGTTGTTGATTTTGTAAAGTAATAGTTGAATTATTCATGTAATTACATGTAATTTTGACTAAAATTAGACGTGCGTACGTCGTAACTTTGTTCATCAACTTACCCAAACTTTGGTTAACTTACAAAACTATTGCTGCTTACGTAAATAATTGTTGTTGTAACTTGAGTCAAATGTTATTTACGATATTAATATATATATATATATATATATATATATATTATATATATATATATATATATATATATATATATATATATATATATATATATATATATATACATATGTTTAATAAGTTGTTTGATTGTTTCAGTTTGTGGTGATATCCACGGGCAGTTCTACGATTTGATGAAATTATTCGAGGTTGGGGGGCCGCCCTCCACTACAAAGTACCTATTTCTTGGTGATTACGTAGACAGAGGTTATTTTAGTATAGAGGTAAGCATACTGGATCGTATCCGTTATCTGTCCACCACTCAGAATTGTTTTTATTCCTAAAAGATTTCAAATTCTATACTATCATTCCAAACCTTATACACAACACACAATTTAAACACGCCTTACCATATTTTACCACACCCTAAATAAAACAAATCCTAATCTAAATACATCGAAAATATATTATAGTACACCCTAAAATTACTAAAACAACCTTAAACACAATTAATTACACCTTCAACAACGTTTAACGAACTCAAGTCTAACTATATGTTAAATAAATCTTACCATACCCTAAACACACTTTACCGTACCCTGAACACACATTACCAAACCCCAAACACACTTTATCAAACCCTAATCATACTTTACAATACTCAAAACATGCATCTTACCATACCCTAAACTGGTAATACTCTTAAAACATGTTCAACAACAGTTTAAACAGCGTTTATATGACTTAACTATGACCTATATCACCTTATAAAATCTTTAAAACATCTTACCATACCCTAAACACACCTTCATATACCCTAAAAATACATTACTACACTTTTAACACAAATTTTACAATAACCTAAACAAACATAAGATCTTAAAAACACCTTATAAAATTTTAAAAACACCTTACCATACCCTAAACAAACCTTAATAGACCTTAAAAATACATTACCACACTTTAAACACAAATTTTAAAATACCCTAAACACACACCTTACCATACACCCTACATACACCTTACCGTACCTTAACCACACATCTTACCATATCTTTAACAAACACCTTACCATACCCTTAACACACACCTTACCGTACCCTAAACATACACCTTGCCATACCCTAAAACACCTTACCATACCCTCTACACACACACCTTAACATATCTTGATGGTATGGTAACACTTTTAAATAAATTTAAAATAGCTTTAATCAGTTTTAAACTGAAGTAAAGCTTGATACATCATAAACGCACATTCTTCTAAGAATACACACCTTTCCACGTCATACCCTTAATCTGATTGTAACCTGGTGGTGGTGGTGATGGTGAATAAATTCCGTCGTTGTTAAAAGCAAGTCTGAGTGGTGGACAGATCACGGATTCGATCCAGTATACTTTCATGTTCCATACTATATTTATTCTCCTTTTCATGTCGTCAAAATAAAACAATTACTAGGTATGAAACGATTTATTATAATTATAATGATAGAAACAATGTATAGCAAGAGAGAGAGAGAGAGAGTCTAATGTGAAAGTGAATCTTTGTGTGAGTTTGTTGTATGATGATGATAAACGCGTATGTTAATTCAACGCCGATCTCTAGTTAGTATATACGGGGTGTTTTTGGTTTGTGTGTTGGCAGTGTGTGCTGTACCTGTGGGCGTTGAAACTGTGCTTTCCGACTACCCTATTTCTACTGCGAGGCAACCACGAGTGCCGGCATCTTACGGAATATTTCACCTTTAAACAAGAATGTAAGTCATCCAAATTACCCTATTTATTATATTCTACTTTTATTTCATTTATTTATACATTTCTAAAAGACATTTCAAGACGTTACACACACACACACACACACAATATATATATATATATATATATATATATATATATATATATATATATATATATATATATATATCTACTAAATACGTTTGATTTGAAAATAAGAAAATATATCCCGGCCTCAGTAGTAGTTGACGGCAAGTGTGCCGTCGCTGACCGCCAAATATAATTATTCCCCTGCAGCTATGAAATATTTGACTAATAGTTGCATTGCTCTCCGCTGGACACACTTTTGCACACAGCAAAACACACACAACAAAACACACACACACACACACTAAATACACACACACACCCCTCCCCCACCCACATTTGGATACTAGATCATCACACATATCTAGAAATAAATTTTCTTTTCTCTTCTACAGTTGTTGGATATATATATATATATATATATATATATATATATATATATATATATATATATATATATAATATATATATATGTGTGTGTTTGTGTGTGTGTGTGTAGGTGACAGATGGCCCAAACTTTTCCTACTAGATTTGTGGCCGTTTTTCAAGTGGTGAGGGTAAAACCGCAAAATATACTTCCGGTTCATATGATATTTAAGAACGCAAAAACAAAGTTGTCTAGTTTTTGTGCTCTTCTTATGGGAATGTAATGATGAAAAGTTTGAGTTTCCGTTTTATTTTCCGGATAGATAATAAAAATAATAAAAAAGATAGAATATAAACTGAAAACACAGTTGGTACCATGATTGTCTTTACATTTCTCTGCATTGCACTAAATTATAGTAGCTATACAATAGAGTAGAAGGTGAAGCATACCATGGTCTAGTGGTTAGCGCTTTTACCTCACAATAAAGTGAACTATGAAGTTTGACTAGTTCGAATCCCGTCTAGATCGAATAGAATTTCTCATATGTGATTTACTTCAGAAAAACCTTACGTTGGAAGGTTTTTCCGAGTACTCCAGGTTTCTCCAGTCCAGGAAACACACAAAACATATAAATGCGACTCAATAATTTCCGAATTCTCCATACCATACAGATAAATATAGAGAGTCAGGGCTCGGTTAGGGTTAGCTAGGTACCACTAGTTACGGTAAATAACACGCTGAAGAGGGTAATTCCCTATAGTTGCACCCAAAAATAATAATAATAATACAGTAGCAGTACAATGAAGTATATTTATAATATACTGTTAAATTAGGTACTATATATTATACATTAGAAAACATCCCCCCCCCCCCCTTCCCGACACACTTTATATATATGTGTGTGGAGCATAAAATTTATAGTTGCAAATAGCAATAAAGTCGCATTCGATTCCTCTGCGAATGTTTGATGGTGAGACTGGTATAAGTACGCGAGCTTTGGTGTGATTTGTGTTTCGTGAACTCTCTGTCGCCTCCCCAATTTCCACCGAAAGCTCTAGCGCCCCGCCCCCTTCCACCCTCCCACCACAAGCACCCTTATACCCCGCCCTGAAAAGGACGCTGACACGTGGCTACGTAAAAGTGCGTTGCCCCGGCGTATATCAGCCGAAAAATTTTATTCCGAGACAATTTGTCAAATCATACACCATGGGATTTCATTACCAAAAATTTTTTTAAGAAAATTGGATTAAACATATTTTTATTACTTTTCCGTAAATACAGAAATGCAACTTTAAAATTGTTTAATGTATATTTATGTTTATAAAACGAAATATATAGTCAATACTTATTTGTTTTAATTAGTAGTAATTTTACATACATACATAACTTAATTAAAACATATAAGTTTGTAACTATAATATTAGTTTAGTCCCATCTGTTGGTATTTTTTTGAAGTTCGTATTATTTCGACAGTTTGCAACACTGACGCGTAAAACGATCCTTTTTTTTACCGGGAAGATTTGACACTACATATCGTATCAGTGTGAAGCGCGTCAGTGTTGCAAACTGTCGAAATAACAGGTATTTAAAAAAGAAACCAGTAGTTGGCCCACCCTATATTTAGTAGTGTCCACAAAGTAATATTGTGTAACATTATTTTTAGGTAAAATAAAGTACTCAGAACGTGTGTATGACGCGTGTATGGACGCGTTCGACTGTCTACCATTGGCTGCGCTTATGAACCAGCAATTCCTCTGCGTCCACGGAGGATTATCACCGGAAATCCACAATTTAGATGATATTCGAAAGGTAACAACTCTTCTTCTTAATACCTCACCACTATTCGCCAATACATAACACGCCGTTTCGTATCATAACCATTCCAAAACAGTTTCATTGTTTTTTCTAACGCGTTTGACATAAAATAAGGTCAATATGCGTGTAAACTTTATACACATTCCTTGGTGATACACTATATATTTAAACATACGTTAAAACAAAGCAGTATATAGTATACCCTAGGCATTTAACTTACATAGAACTTTGTGCAATGCTTTTGTGTGGCACAAACTCACGCAACAGTAGCCCGCAGTTATGCTGCGTTAGAGGTGAAGAAAATGCTTAAGGGGCAAAATAAATTTCGTTTGCGGCAAAAATACCGCTACTCTTGACACAACGGGTAATTATATTTCAAAGGTACCCTGAATAATGTGTAAGTTTATTTTATATTGGTTACACGGGAATAACATACAAGGTCGCAATTATTCTCAATATTTTATATTAATACTTATTTTTTAATTAACTACTATACTATCTATGATTGTATGCCTACTAAGAGCTTAAGTAATCGTTAATTTATAGATATCGTAGATAATTGTTTCTATATTAGTTGCAAATTGTATATTAAATTATTAGAAGTATATTAAACAATACTATTTGCGGTTATACGTCTTCTAAGAGCTGAAGTAATCGTTAATTTCTTGATATCGTAGATAATTGTTTCTATATTAGTTGCAAATTGTATATTAAAGTATTAGAAGTGTATTAAACAATACAATTTGCGGTTGTACGTCTTCTAAGAGCTTAAGTAATCGTTAATTTCTAGATATCATAGATAATTGTTTGTATATTAGTTGCAAATTGTATATTAAATTATTAGAAGTGTATTAAACAATACTATTTGCGGTTGTACGTCTTCTAAGAGCTTAAGTAATCGTTAATTTCTAGATATCGTAGAGAATTGTTCCTATATTAGTTGCAACTTGTATATTATATGATTAGAAGTGTATTAAATAGTTTTTAAAATACTTTAATAATATAAGTAGAAATGGCGTCGGTTCAAAAATAGTTTTTGGTAACAAAAATCCAATTTTCGTTACTAAATGCATTTTTTATCAACTAAATATCATTTGTTAGAAAGGATAACTGGCAATGATACATGTTTGTGCTTAGGAAGCGAATAAATCGTAAGAAAAAAACAAAAATTGTTACGACGTTTTCCAAGTAGGCTCCTTAGTAATTATGGCGTTTTAAAAGCTTTACCATAACAAGTAGAGCTTTTATCAAACCCCCCCCCCTCCCTCTTCAACAAGCACCTCCTCCTCTATTAATAAATCAAAACTGAAATGTGTAATACGTATATGTGTATAAAAAGGAACTGGGAAATTCTTTCGAGAAAATTTCCGTTAGTATCTTAAACAATTTATGGGGCACATTTACTTCAGGTGTATCCGTACGGTTGTATTTAATAATTCATTGTAACCGCAGATGTACTGAATATCATATTATATCCAGGGAATTTTCGTCTTAAAACTTTACAAAAATATCGATTAGGTCACGCGGAAAATGTTTATTTATTATTATTTATCTTTGAAACTCAAGTGTAGCAGTCTGTCGTTTGTTAAGTCTCAAATTAAGCGTCACTACAGCACAATAATTTAATGTTTTATTAAATGCAAACGAAACAAAAAAAAAACATTAAAATTTGTAACCTTTAGAGCGGAAAATAGAGCCCAATTTCTTACGTAACTACAAGTATTCTAATAATTATAAATGAAATAGAAATCTGTAACGTTTTGAGCCGAAAATAGAACTCAATTTCTTACTTAACTACAAATATTATAATAATTATATACGAAATAGACATCTGTAACGTTTTGAGCCGAAAATAGAGCTCAATTTCTTACATAACTACAAATATTATAATAATTATATACGGAATAGACATTTGTTACGATTCAAGCCGAAAATAGAGCCCAATTTCTTGCATTACTACAAGTACTTTAATCATTTTAAATTAAATAGACATCTATAACGTTTCGAGCCATAAATAGAGCCCAATTTCTTGCTTTACTAGAAGTATTCTGATTATTTTAAACGAAATAGACATCTGTAACGTTTTGAGCCATAAATAGAGCCCAATTTCTTGCATTACTACAAGTATTTTGATCATTCTAAACGAAATAGGCATTTGTAACGTTTCGAGCCAAAAATAGAGTACAATAGCTTGTGTTATTACAATATAATAACTTAGTATTCTCATTCTGATTACAGTAAATAAAATAGACTTTTGTAGTGTTTCGAGCCGAAAATAGTCTATTTTATTATTAGTATTAATAGTATACTCTATTTTGTGCTCGGTGTGTTTCAATTTAGGTTTCACACACGATCGAAATGAGTAATGAAATATTTTAATTAAAATTATTTATTTGTTGTTTTAACTAAAACTATTTGTTTTTAACGAACGAATATTTGTTTTAAAATTAAATTAAAGTTTAATATATTTTATAGGCAACATTTTCTGTTGTTAATTTCGCAAATGAATTGATTTAGCAAATGAAAATAGTCATTACACTCGTATATACACAGTTCGTTATCGACTAAAAAGATTACAATGTTCTCTGGATGTTATGATTGTGCCATATCCTAGCAACTGTCGAGAAATGCAATTATTAAATCGGATATTATTCATACATTTCACATTTCCTTGTTTAACGCTGTTTATAATTCTATTAAACATCTTTGGGATATCTATAGGTGTGTAGCAATGTTTAAAAATACGTTTACTAATGTTTATATTCGCAACTTAGGGGGTGCTGATAGGGAAATGCGTTGTGGTTCTGTTATTAAGGGCAAGTAATGTTAAATAAACGACGCTTGATGTCATATTAAATTGTTTTATTTTTACGATGTAAAATATCAAATATTTTAATGTAAATTCAAGTATTAAACTATAAAGCATTTTATTATAAATAAATATTTTAATATCTTGACATCATTTATGTTTTTATAGATAAATGCTTCAAATTTTTATGTATTTTTCTAAAAATCTATTTAATTTAATTTCAAAACTTATTATTTTATCCAGTTTCACGCCCTAATATAAAAGGTTAACATTTTTTTAAAAACTTATAAGCTGGTAATGTTAACACATGTGCTACGTTCACATGTACTTTAGTAGCGTTGTTTATTTCGTTGTAGTTAAGATATTCGGCTATTAAAAAACAAAGTTACAAATGAATTGTAGGCTTATTATAGATTTATTATATTGTAGTGCAATTACGTACAATTTGAATCTAGTTAGTTTTGATGACGTAAGGTTGTTGGTTGCGTACCCGGACTCTATATTTGACGTAATTAATTTCGAAATGGATTTGTTTCTTTTGTGTTTTGTGTTTATAGACTAGAATTAATTTGCCTGTACGTTTATTATATAGTTGGATAATTCTGTAATTGACAGATGCCTGTGTAGTTTAATGGTGCATAAATAAAAAGTTAAGAAAATGGTCTTGGTTTAACAAAACAAAGCTATAATTCGATTCATCTGTCACGAGCAGAGTTCTTACGCAACTCTAAAACAACTCACCCCATACTTGTCAACATTTATATGATTTATAAACAAACAAAATGGTATTTAATATTAGTTTCTGTAATTAACACCAGGGCTACAAACAAAGCTAAAGCCATTTAGGCTTGTGACGTCACAAGTTTAGTGACAAAAAAAAATTAATAACAAATAGGTGATATATGATTTAAAATGGTTATAAATGCTATAAATATGAATAAACATATAATTTAATCGTAATTTATCGACTTGTGACGTCACGAGTATAGTGACAAAAATATGTATTTTTAATAACAAATAATTAATAAGTGGTATATGATTTATAAACAAACAAAATGCTATTTAATATTAGTTTCTGTAATTAACACCAGGGCTACAAACAAACCTAAACCCATTTAGGCTTGTGACGTCACAAGTTTAGTGACAAAAAAATATATATTTTTAATAACAAACAGGTGATATATGATTTAAAATGGTTATACATGCTATAAATATGAATAAACATATAATTTAATCGTATTTTATCGGCTTGTGACGTCACGAGGATAGTGACAAAAATATGTATTTTTAATAACAAATAATTCATAGGTGATGTATGATTTAAAATTGTTATAAATGCTCTAAATATAAATACATACATTAATGCCCATGAAGAAACATATATTTTAATTATAATGTGTAGGCTTGTGACGTCACGAGTATGGTGAGAATTTGCAAAATTTTAATAGTTAATAATATATATAAGTGGTTTAAAAGGGTAACAAATGCGATAAATGTCTATAAAAAATGCAATTGAATGTATAGTAGGTATCAAAGTGTTATCGGTTGAATCATATTTGTTGAAAAATAAATTTGGTTATGGTTTACGGATCATATATACAAAGATTCACGCCGTAATGCATTTAAATACACTGATGTATGCAGTGAAGTCTGAAAACCGCCAACACAAACCGTGAACAAAGCACACACACTGCCATTTATATGCAGTGCAATATGTATGTGCATTATTTCCACTTCCACTATATTGTGTTCACACACATACTACACTGCATAATAATAGTATCATCAGTCAGTCATCGCGTTTCGGATAAGCGTAATACACGTTCGGCAAGCCGATGATACGTATTAGACAAGCTTCAAGTCGGTTTTGTCACGCATTACATTCTTTTACGCCTATATTCATAGTATCCGAAAATTCAGTATACACCATGCGTCTGTGCCGCGATCAATATGACCGTTAAAACCTCTACGCTCATTTCTTTCTCTCTCACTCTTTTACTCTTTCATTTACACACAATTTTCACACCCCAAAAGTCACTTTACAAACGTAAAAACATACACCAAACCTTTAATATATCATAAATCATTTAAATCACATTCAAATTTCAACCATTCCTTACTTATTCACCTTTAAAATAATACAATAACGTCACTGACAAACATATTTACCAATGAAACAGTGTTGACAAATACACAAAAAAAAATCCCTATATTATATATATTTATATATAAAATAGGGATTTTTGTACTAAACATTTTACTCAAATATCAATTAATTACAACCATTAGTTATTCGCTTTTAAAATTATAACAATGACGTCACTTATTCATATATATGTATATATAACAAATGAATGAATAAAACAGTGTCGACAAGTGACAAAAAATAAAAACCCTATTTGGTATCTCAATGTGTACGGCGTTTGTTTAGGAGTAGCTTCGTGTTTGACTCTGACTCACCTGAGTGCCCCCCTTACGCCTTTCGTTCCTTGATAATTATTGTGATTAACTCGCGCGATAATCGAGTAATTGTACGCGTTAATATTTTCGGAAATATTCAAGATTTAACAGATTTTACCAGCGGAAAATTTATCGCAACACTATACGTGGCCTTATTTACCATGCAATATTTTTTATCTTTCCGGTTCGAGCTATTTTTAGTCCGGGTGAAACTATATGTGCTAGACAGGCAAGGAAATAATACCTAGGAAGTAACATATAATATTGAAAAGTAGTCGAAAAGTATTCAATTTTAGAGTATTGTATTATTCTAGTCTATGTATTTTATAAAATATATTATTATTATTATTTAGGGAACTTGGATTTATTTTTGTTGTTATTTTTAATATAGTAGGAGCTTTTAATAATATGTACAAAAATGTGTTTAAAAAACAATAATCCATGACTTTGGTGTTGCTCAGGTTCGTAACACTAAGAAAAGAGACGCTATGTGACAGTTAAGTGAACAGCGAATAATAACCATATATTTATATTATTAAACGCTATTAAATCTATTTTAACAAATGTTTAGGTATTTATTGAGTTTGTGGAAGTACTTCAGTGTAATTTAGGCTTTTAAACGAATGATTCAGTTAGTTAATTACATAAACATCAATTTATGTTTTAATTGTGTGTTACAGTTAGACAGATTCAAGGAACCTCCCGCGTTCGGTCCTATGTGTGACCTTTTATGGTCAGACCCTCTGGAAGATTTTGGAAATGAAAAAAATGCAGAACATTTTTCGCACAATTCCGTCAGAGGATGTTCATACTTCTACAGGTAAGCGCTTAATTACTATTTAACATTTACGCGCATTTGTGAGGTTATATTTGATATATTACTGGTGACGTCATGAGTATAGGGTGTAATTATAAATTTATAATAGCAACTAATTAATAAATCATATTATTTAATGCGTTTATTTAGTGATTAGATAAAATTATAATTTGTGTTGCGAAAGTAATTATAAGTAACAGGAAAAAAATAACGTTTGACCCCCTGCGGTGGTGTTTTTTTTTTTTTTGATTTGCTTTATACGAAGTGCCAACGTGGCAAACATGTTTATTTGAACAAATTGGCAATAAAAGTTAACGGAGATGTGACGTAGTGCTTCGATTATGTGTCAGACGCGTTGAGTCGCCAGGAGGCGTCAATATCCTCTCTAGATTCTATCACAAACAACCCAGGGGTACTAACGCAAATAATATCGAAAAATAACACATTGTCAATTTGGTTTTTTATTATTTTTTGATCACATTTTCATTGGATTATATACATTTTATACTAAATGAATATTACTTTTTAATATATATCTATATATAGTTCATTACGTCATTTCATAACTAAAACCTGCTAAAAACTTATCAACATGAAATTTCCTGCTTGCTTGAAAATCGATTAAAAATTAAATGAAAAGTACTTATAAAAAATTATTTAAATTAAAATAAACTGTTGTAAAATATCAATTTAATTTCAAAAATTATTATTTTATCCAGTTTCACGACCTAATATAGAAGATTTACATTTTTTTAAACTTATAAGTTCGGTAATGTTGATACGTTTACATATACTTTAAGTAGCGTTATTTATTTCGTTTGAGATTTGTTATTTAGTTGCGGTTAAGTTATTCGGATATTCAAAAACAAACTTACAAATGAATTGTAAACTTAGTTTATTGTCAAATTTCTAAAAAATCTATTTTAGATTTAAAATATTCGATTCTATTATAGTACAATTTCAATTTAGTTACTTTTGGCTATGACGTAACCACGCGATAATCATTGTAGTATGTAATAATGATACTATAATTAGTATAGTGAAAACGTTGTACTATATAACCTTATTTTCGTTTTAGTTATGCTGCCTGTTGCGATTTCCTTCAGAATAATAATTTACTGTCCATTATAAGAGCACATGAAGCACAGGATGCAGGGTAAGTGTACTTACAATTCTTATTTTATTATTTATTGCGTCAACAAGAATAGAGATTTGATTTATAATAAATCACGTTTTGTTTTCGAAATTTCCCAACAAATTAAATCATAATTTATAAATTTTCCTAACACAATTAAATATCTAAACTGCCCTCATTATCAGTGACATCGTTTAACCTAGTTATTAGTAATTATATATTTACACAAAAATGAAAAACAATTAAACACTAATTTGTTTATTATAAAACTATATATATATATATATATATATATATATATATATATATATATATATATATATATATATATATATATATATATATATATATATATATATATATATATACGAGGGTGGTCTGAAAAGTTTCCGACCTAACAAAGATACAAGACATTTTTTCAGAATTTATTTTTTTATTTTTCAACATAGTCTCCTTGTAACTCTACACACTTCTCCCAGCGATGCTCCCATCTGTGTAACCTGTCCAAATAGTACTCGGCGTTTTTCTCTGCAAAATAATTGTTCACGAAGGTGATTGCCTCTTAATTTGACGAAAATCTGTCCTCCGAGCGCAATTTTTAGATGAGGGAACAAAAAGAAGTCGCTTGGGGCTAGATCTGGTGAGTAAGGCGGATGGTCAAGCAGTTCAAACCGTAATTCGTGGATTTTCGCCATGGCAACCGCTGAGGTGTGAGACACGTTTTTGGTCTGAGAGCAAACGCGGCACCCAACGCGCGGACAGCTTTCTCATGTCTAAATGTTGATTTAATATGTGACAAACACGCTCTTTTGACATGTTCATAACCTCATCTATCTCTCTCACTTTAATTCGGCGGTCGTCTAGCACAATTTCGTGAACTTTGGCGATGTTTTCGTCGGTAGTTGCAGTTTTTGGACGTCCCGAACGTTCATCGTCTCCCAAGCTCTTACGGCCACGTTTAAATTCAGCTGCCCAAAATTTCACTGTGGTAAATGATGGTGCAGAGTCCCCATACACAGAATCCAACTCATCTTTGATTTGCGTAGGCGTATTGCCTTTCAAAAAACAAATATTTGATGACAGCTCGATACTCGATTTTGTCCATTTTCATAAAAACACTCACATCAACTCACTCAAACGACTGTTACATAACAACTGCGCGTCCAAAATGGCTGAAACTTTGGTGAGTAACTGTCAACAGATGAACAACGAAATTCCCTAGCTTTTATTTACGAGTGCTACTATCTTCATGTTGAGGACGGAATCTTTTCAGACCACCCTCGTATATATATATATATATATATATATATATATATATATATATATATATATATATATATATATATATATAAATATATATAAATTGTTTTTCTAATGATGTTTATTAATGTTTATATTACAGTTATCGAATGTACAGAAAAAGTCAAACAACTGGCTTCCCATCCCTTATTACAATCTTCTCAGCACCAAACTATTTGGATGTCTACAATAATAAGGTAAGAATATCCGAAAACACCAGCGAGCAACTACGTATTTAAAATTCCTACCCTCTCACACAGAAAGTTCTTTTTTCTGGGCTCTCACACAATAAACTTACCGGCGGCGGTCACCCATCCAAGTACTCACCGCGCTTAGCATTGCTTAATCCAACCATCTTTCGATAGCAGAGTTACCAACGCGCCAGCCCGCCGGCTATATATTTAATTATTTTCATATAGTTTTTATATATTCTACTCAGACGACTATTTTAGGGCAATTGTACAACTACACACACAATATATTTATAGTTGTAGTAAATACGCGCTTAAAATTAATATTTAATACTAGTTTAACGAAGTATCGAATAAAGCAACTTAGAATATGAGTTATTATTTAAAAACATCACTGATCTATATTACTATGTGACGTATTTTTTTTATAGAGTGTTTATATCATAGTTTCAGACACTTAATGACATTTTTCTCACAATAGTTTTGTGGTTTGGTCATAAAACGCGATCATAAAATACTCGAACTATAGCCATGTCATACTAAAGCTTAATATTACTTTAAGAGGCTTTTATTATCCTAAAGTCTATTCTTTATAGTTGATTCAACACTACATTTATAACCAAACTAATTAATTAGGAATTACTATAAATTTGTGGCTATACTCACTAGTAACATCACAATCAAAAGTAACTAGATTTAAATTGTACGTAATTACACTATAATAAAATCGAACATTTTAAATCTAAAATAGATTTTTTAGAAACTTAACAATAAACTCATTTGTAAGTTTGTTTTTGAATATCCGAATAACTTAACCGCAACTAAATAACAAATTTCAAACGAAATAAATAACGCTACTTAAAGTACATGAGAACGTAGCAAATGTGTTAACGTTAATCTTCTATATTAGTTCGTGAAACTAGATAAAATAATAATTTTTGAAATTAAATTCATATTCTACTACAATTGATTTTATTTATACGTTTTTAGGGTAGTTGTTAATTGTTGTGTTTGGTTGTAGGCTGCAGTGTTAAAATATGAAAATAACGTAATGAATATACGCCAATTCAATTGTTCTCCGCATCCGTATTGGTTGCCGAATTTCATGGACGTGTTCACGTGGTCGCTGCCGTTTGTCGGTGAAAAAGTGACGGAAATGCTAGTCAACGTACTCAATATTTGTTCGGACGATGAACTTATGTCAGACGGTGACGATGCACAAGAAGAAGGTATGTCTATCTTTGTTTATATTTGTTTATTAGTGAAAGTTGAAGTGAAATATCAAATTGTGGTAACGAGCTGCGTTTTAGATGATTTGTTATAATTGTTGAGTGCTTGAATAGCGGTTGTTGCCTTTTTTTTAAGTTTGGGGGAATGTTCTGTTCGGCATTTTGGTATTTCACACAGCGTTGGTGCCAATTTACACATAATTCTAATTATTATTGATTTATTTATTGGCATTGCGAGTTTGTGCTTATATTATTTGGACGAAATGGGGAACCAAACCGTAATTGTTTTCTAAATAAAATAAACTCGCAAACCTCTATAATAATAATTCAATAAAGAGACCCCTTTCGGTCTTTAGTGGCCTCACTGACGTTTAGTTAAAAAAAAAATGGCCGCCTAAAAGCTAGTTTCACCGAAAGTGTTTGCTTGATCTGCCCCCCCCCTACCCTTCCCAACCTAAACTTTACTCTGGTTTAAAGAACAACTCCCTTCGTATGATATGCTTACTCTGCCTCCCCCCTCCCACCTAAACTTTGATCCCTTTTCCAACCTAAACTTTGCTCTGGTTTAAGGAGTAACTTCCTGTACTTTTTTCGCCGATATTTCAGTTGAACAAACCTTTACAAAAGTCTGTTTTACGTTGAATAACATACTACAAATCGACAATATGTTCGCGCTTTTATTTTGCGTGTAATTCCGTTGTTTATCAATAGATTTAGCAATATAAAGGTATAATTGACCTTAATATACTAATTGGGAGCTTGTTTTATATTTTAAAATAGTAAATATTGACATTTCATCTAATCATACTTTTATAGATGCGATTTTGTTATTGTGTAAACACAACTTCGTTGACAGCTATTAGACGGGCATTTTTTTTTACTAAACGTCAGTGAGGCACTTAAAGACTCAATTTACCTTCCTCCTCTCCCTCCTTCACTCCATCTAATAATAATAATTAACAAATACCCCTTATCACCCCTCTCCTAAATAACTCCACCATATATGCATTTGTGGTTCGTGACAATATAACTAATTGAAATTGTTTAACTTATTTCTTGCTATCATGGAACACATAGATGGTAAGGTTCGATTTTATATATTCCAATTAATTTTCGCTTCCATATTTTAGTAGTTGCCATTTTTGTAGCCTGCTTGTTTACTGTATTATTTGTATTTAATTAGTCGAAACCTTTTATTTTTTTATTTTTATATATATATATATATATATTTATATAAAAAAAAACTTACACAGTAATTTAAAAATTAAATAAAAATCCTCAAATATGTTCAATTCTGCACCTCTCACCCAATGCACAACAATGTCCAAACGCCGCATGAAACGTCCTAATTTAACACTCAAAAGTCTTTAAATTTATTTTAAAGTAGCTTAAAATATCTAAACATTTGAATCAATTATTAATATCAGGATGAATTGCGATAAAATATCTTATATTGGGACAAAATGTGCTATTATGTGCGTTAGTTTTAAATTAGGACAAAATGTCTAAAACTTGGACATGTGTTGCGCATTCAGATTTTTCAACTACAGTTGTTAATAATTTATAATTTTTGCTGCTATTTTCCCTATAAAGTAGGGTGATAAATACCCTATTTGTTACTATTTAATTAAATAATCGCTAGAATTCGTGCAATTTTGGTTGAAAAATAGCAAAAAATTTTGAATTCCGCACCAAATCGAATTTGCAACGCACTTTTATCTCGTTGAAAAAATTGAGTATTTTTTATTAAGTGTGATTTATTTTCTGTGAATTCTATTTGCAAATAATACAAATCGTATATTTCCAATTGCACACAAAAATGTTTTTTAAAAAAAAAAGATCGCTTAGAAATTCTGTTTATTTTGGTTTTAAATTTTATTATTTTATTATTATATTTTTTTCTTCTATTTCTGACACAACTTCTATTTTTCACTATTTGTCTATATTTGCCCTCGGATACGCGTGCTATTCTACACAGCGAAAACAACAATTATAGTTAATAAAAAACCTGGTAAGTTTACAAGGCTTGTCAAAAATAATAAATTAAATAATCAAGTTTTTCCAACCAAATAACACAATTATTTATTTAAAAAAAAAATATATTTAAATTATAATTCAAATTGATAACTCGCGGTGTGCATTTTTGATTGTGCTTTTAATTAAGAAAAGGGCACTATTTGACTAGTTTTAACCTTCATTAATACATTTTTCAATCACAGAATTGTTAATATTAATAAAAAAAAATTACTCTATATCTTCTCTTAAAAAACTATTTACTTTTTATAATATATATTCTTGTTATGCATTTTTTCCTCCAGTTATTAGTAGATTTTGAATTTTGTTCATTTAATTTGTTTTAGACAGTAGCTCGTACGTAGCATGTTGCATTTATCCCCAACATACAGTTTCACAAATAATAATGTTTTAATCATTACAGGAGTTAACATATACTATATATATATATATTTGAATAGATTTTATACATCGCCCCAAGCTTTAGGCTTAATCTTAATCATAGATAATAAAGCTCAACTATAATCCGGGTACGCAAGCAACAACCTTACCTCCCAATCAAAACTAACTAGATTCAATTGTGCGTAATTACACTACAATAGAATCGAACAATTTAAATCTAAAATTGATTTTTTACCAATAACTAAGCCTACAATTCATTTATAAGTTTGTTTTTGAATATCCGAATACTTAAAGTATATGAACGTAGCAAATGTGTCAAAATTACCAACTTATAAGTCTAAAAAATGTCAATCATCTATTTAAGGTCGTAAAACTGGACAAAAATACTAATTTTTGAAATTAAATTGATATTCTACTTCAATTTTAAATAATTTTTGATAAATACTATTCATTTATTTCCAATAGTTTTTTAAAGCCAGCAGGGAATTTCATTGTTGATAAGTTTTTAGCAGGTTTAACTTACAAAATGACGTAAGGTTGTTGCATATCTGGACTATAAATATACTTACAGTTTTAATAATATTTAAATATGTTTTTACTTTATTACTTTTTTAAAATATTTAAAGTTTATAGTTATAAATCAGAGCTCAAAATAATTTTTGCCTCAGTTAAACAATATAATAAGGACACAGCGCTCAATCTCATATTGGTTATTTAAGGCGGTTAAACACCTGTGGTTTGAGCTGCTTTATTTTGTAAAAAAGACTCAAATAATTATAGTTTCTTTAATATATATATATTCTGGGTTGGGCCATCTATTAGTTTCTTTTTGAAGTGCGTGCTGTTTCGTCATTTTGCACTACTGACGCGCTTGACATTGATATATATGTAGTGTCAAACCTCCTTAAAGCGGAGATTAGAAAAACTAGCTCAAATATAACTGAACACACGAAATTAAAGTATATTCAAGTAGAATAGAATTCTCTTTAAGGCAATTAGACACTGAATTGTTTTTATTGAGCAATTTGAGTCTATTAGAGCACATTCAACTAGAGCAGAGCTCATTTAGCTTTTAAACAATTAAACACTGAATAACTTTTAGGCAATTTGAGTCTATTTGAGTACATTTAAATAAAACTGAGCTCATTTCATTCAATTTGCTTTAAAACAATTAAGTAATATTTGAGGCATTTGAGTCTATTCGATTATTTTCATGCGGAACAGAGCTGATTTCGTTGAGTTTATATGTGACATTACATTTTTAATAGTTGCTAGTACAATAGAACTTCAATTGTCTTTAAGACAGTCAAATACAAAATAATGTTTGAGCAATTTGAGTTATTTATTAATATATTCCAATAAAACAGCTCATTTATTTTAGTTTATTTAAACACGGAATGACGTTTGAGTAATTTGAGTCATTTAAAGTATTTTCGAGTAGAGCAGAGCTCATTTAGTTGCGTTTATTTGAGACATTTAAACACTGAATGTACTTTTGAAGTAATTGAGTCATTTATAGTGTGTTTTAGTAGATCTGAGCTCATTTCGTTTGAGGTTTTTAACAGTTAAACACGGAATGATGTTTTTGAGCATTTTGAGCTCTGCAGAAATAACAGTTTCGGCTTTATATGTAGTTTTTACTGAATTTTATTTAGAATTGCAATATGACAATCGCTTTTTCTGTTTGTTAAGACAGTTTGGCAGTGTTTTTTTTTTTTTTTTGAGAAAACAAAAGTAGTGTTAACAGTTTAAATTATTGTAAATTTCGGAAGTTTGTTTTGAATTGAGTTTAATCAATTTTTTGGATTATTATCGCTTATAAGTTTTGAGTTCTAATGGCTATATTTTTATACGCACTATTTTTTTTGTTTTTTTTTCTATAATCTCTCCAAATACATCGCAAAAATCAACTGATGCTGTTATCAAATCGCTGATTACCTCTGTCATTATTATGGACTCCATTGTACACCAAATTTGGTAAGTTGGATACTCTATAGTTGATGCCACATCATTTTTGCTAATTATACCATATGTTTGGGGGAAATAAATATGTTATTAGTGCAAAAACGATTTGGGATCAACTATAGCTTATTTGTTGTGCTGTATAGATATGCTGCTGTAGTTTTTAGACACTTTCTTCGCATGTCTTCATTTTATATATTTCGACAGTTTATTTAAATAATGTGCCCTATTTAGAAATCTTGTATTTATTAAAAATTAACTGTAACAGAAATAATTGTTTAAATAATATTAAATAGTGTTAAAACATTTATTTATTATTGTTAATTCAGGGCGTTGCATTAATTATATTATTTTTTATTCGCCACGAAAATTATTTAAAACAAATGATTAAAAAACACAAATTATTGTTAATTTTGAGAATGTTTTTTCATATGAGTTTTATTACATTTTAATCAACGCGAAGTTTATTTAAATATTAAATTTTCGCGTATACACTGCTAAAATTCTATTTAAAAAATGTGTAAAACTAACTGTGATTGTTTGTTGTTAAATGCGAGAATCTTCTTCACTCTATCCTAACTTAGAAACTAGATTAGTTGAAGGTATTAGGTGTGCTTATTGTCAAGAAAAGAAAAACCTGAATATGAGGCTCAATGTGTAGTAATAATTGACGCCATTTTGGATTTTGTGTTAACGAATGTATGTGTGCTTCTAGGGGCTGCAGCAAATCTACGGAAGGAGGTTATACGAAATAAAATCAGAGCTATTGGAAAAATGGCTAGAGTATTCTCTGTATTAAGGTAATTGTATTTTTAATTACACCGTTATTTAACAGGGAACTTTATAGCTAGTGTATATGCCACTCATAAAACTCTACACTATAATATTATAATAATAAATATCTAAAAAAATTTATAGACGAGTAGGTTAAAATATAATAAATCGTTTATTAACAAATTTAATTCTTTATAACAATACAATTTTTAGATAAATAAACCACGAAACTACAATCATTCATAGCACGTAAACCGGAAGTTATTTCAAAAAAATGTTCAAACAAAAAATATAGACAATTATATTGCTTTTAGTTTACAAAGTATATATATTTTCAAAAAAAAAAAAACGCTTAATTCATCTTAAAATAGACAAAAACTGAAAACATCTACACGTAAACTACCACTTCCGGTTAGTCAATTGTTGCAAAAAACTTATATTTGTCCTAAATTAAATTAAAAGTGTTACTTTTCGTTTATAAAATAAGTATATTTATGAAATAACGCGCGATTTCACTTAAAATAGACAAAAACCTCTATAAATAAACTACCACTTCCGGTTACAAAATATTTAAATTTAATTAAAATCTTATATATCTAGTAGTATACCTGCGAACATAAGTCTTGTCTTTTTATATCCACCTAAAGTCTCGCAACCAGCATTGCATTATTTTAATGCAAGTTATGCAGCACGTACAAAATCAGTTATATTACATAGGAGAATCCATATCATTCGCTTATTATGGTAGGGTGGGCCTCCCTTACATACATAATTTAATGCCTTTTCCCATCAAATAGGGTGGGAAAATCCCTATTGACAAGAATTAATATGTTATATTATTTATTATTAGGGAAGAAAGTGAATCTGTACTTCAATTGAAGGGACTGACCCCGACAGGCGCCTTGCCGTTAGGTGCTCTATCAGGCGGGAAGAATAGCTTAAAAAATGGTAAATATTCGCCAACATACATTGTAGTTCAATGTTTGATATTGTGTGTGTGTGTGTTGTGTAGCGTTGCAAGGTTTCTCGCCGAATCACAAAATCACTAGTTTCGCGGAAGCAAAGGGCTTGGATGCGATCAACGAGCGTATGCCACCGCGCATTGACGCAGTCCCATCGCCCAGCGCTGAAGACGTCTCACCAGCGAAAGACAACACCTCTCAGAATCATGCGCATACCAATGCGCACTCGTGAGCGATACCGCAAACAGAATCCAACACACAAGAGACACAGGTATGTACGTCAATTGCGAAATACTATCCTATAAACTAAACGAAAATAGACAAATTATATTAATTTTCGTCCTTTTACATTCCTTCTTATGAGGTTCGGGGGCGGGATGGAAGGAGGGGGGGGGGGCGAGGGATAAAGTTAGCATCGTGCTTAAAAAATTGTAAAATAGTATAGCTAATTCACTTATAATATAAGAAATATATAATATAAATGTAGTTAATAGGGAAGATGCACGTGTCGTTTTTAATTTTTTTATGCAAGTTTTTAAAATTCTAGAATCGCCGTATTTTTTATTTTGTTTTAAAGCTTCTAGTTTTGGAGATATGAATTTTAAAAGTATTCGCGCCCAGGGAGAATGACGTCATTCTGCCTTGGGTCTTTTTTTTTATCAAGATTAGGACTTTGAAGTAGATAATGGGGTTATTTTATTACTAGATGTTGACGCATATTGGCAGCCATTGCTGTTTTGTGTTCTGATCTGTCATTTGACTTTACTAGTTTTCTTTATACGTTTTAAACTTCTCAATACGCTTTATTTTTTTCAAATCAGTCTTTTTTCAAGACTACTGTGTATCAGTTTGGTTTACGAACGCGGCCAAACTTATTAAAAATGACCTAATACCACAGTAACAAAATGATTTTGTTTATTTTCACTTGATTGGCAACATTGTTAAATGGATGGGGAAGCGAAACATTTAAAAATCTAGTGTTACATTTCAAATGTGAATAACTATTTGATGTAAACGTTTTTAGAGTAATTTTATGTATTATATACTAATAATAATAGTATAAAAAATTGATGTATATGTTCTTTTCGCCATAGCAAAAGTATGCATCTTTTTTTACCCTGTAAACCGTGATACTATGACCATATATATCTATACATATATGTTGAATATATTAACACATATGTATAACTTTTGTGTCTTTGCAGGAGTATGCAATCCAACCAACTTCATGGATCTGTTGGTCAAGTCGCTCATTACGTTATATGTTACATAAAAAATACATCTCTGTTAGCTTCTAGCATTGCGTCTTCTTTCGTTTTATTGTGTCTCCTGCTAGAACGACAGGCTCGTTCGCAAATTAAAACCAACAAAAATTAAAAAAAAAAACAACAAAAAAATCCAAAAAAAATAACTACAACTATTTACTATACAATTATTACTATAACTACTGAAAAACTTATTATTAAAAATTACATTTTCATGGTTTCTACTACTACTAAAAAAAACAAACAAAACAAAATAAAATCGGTAAAGTAGCTGGTCTGCTTTGATAACACGGTAATTATTTAAAATTGAACAGGTTTAACAAAACAAAAAATACAACATTTATTTACTTAATAAACACTGCAACGAATTACATTTGTAGTCGGGTGGGATTCGAACTAAGGACCTTGTAACGACTCTAGTCAGGTGCATATCTCCATTTTAATAACAAGGGTTCAAACCTGCGTTGGAATTCTAATTAAAATGGAGGTAAAATCGAGATTTATGTAACAAATTTGTTGATTAAATTGAAATGTTGTATATTTGTGTGAATTAAACCGTTTTTTTTTGTCTGTATTTGGCCGCATGATGCAATTTGAGTGATACTACTAAGCGTGCCATAAAATCCCTCTTCTCATACATCATCCACATTTATTATTATTATATAATTCATTCTCATTCGTCATGAATCATTCGTAAATCACCATTATTCAGAGTCAGTGTGTATTAATTTATATGAAGATATTGCTATTTAAATAAACGACAGATATATATATTAAATTAAATCACAAGCGGTTATAATAATAATAATAATAACAACAACAACATATTTCTCTCTCTATTAATCTACAAAAAATACAAAAAAATACAAAAATAACGCAAAAAATATATGAAAAATACGAGTTTTGATTTTTGAGAAAATTACACATCTTTGCTACGAGCTGTACTTACTTTTTTCATTGTACAAATTGTGTTATAATATTTACTATAAATTTAATGGTAGTTAATATATAAATATATTATCTTTAACTTTGCGTCTGAAAGATAATATTAATAATTTTGTGATGCTGTGACTTATTTTTGTGCTTTTTACCCAACAAACAATGTATTACATCTCTAACACATAATATACGCTACATATCTAATACATCACGTGGAGTAATGTGGCATTGATGTAATATTTATATATGTTTTTAGGGATTACCATCCTTGTTTTACCCACTAATCATAACTCAGTTACATAACATTTACATATCGCGAGTATATGTCTATGTTCTGCACTAGAGATGTAACAATGTGCGCGGTAATTTTTGTTAATTTCGCAACTTTGTCAATTATTGTTTAAACAAAGTTTTTACGAATCTCCAATATTTTTTTTATTATTTGTTATTATTATAATATATATATATATATATATATATATATATATATATATATATATATATATATATAAACAACAATACGCTCTTTACAAATTTATCAACTATATATATATATTTATTGTGAAAATACAAAATCGTCTTTTTCAGACACAAAGTTTTGTATGAATGTTTTGAACATAATTCTTGCGTGATCGTGTGTTATCTCTATTATAAACTTATTGATGAAAAATTCTGTAAATTTATTCTATAATATATGAAATATATATAAATATAAAGTATAATATAGTTAAATTATAGTGAAAACCTAAAAAAAATATTAAAACAACCAGAAGTAACAATGACAGACATTTTTAACCATTGATTTTCGCAGCAACACAAACATTATTTTTTAACAGTGTACTTAAAACTGTTTTTTGTATATAATATAAATAATTTTTCTACATGTTTGTTGCAGATATATCTTCCTCAGTAATGAATGATCACAGAAATTTTAAATAAATCCTAATTTTATTTAATGTTTGTGTGTTTACTAATCTTTATTAAAATACTACTTCTGGTGATATATGTATGTATTTTCACATTCTAACCATATATGGTCATCAAAAATATATTTAGTAATATTTTATTTGTGAAATGTCGACTTTAAAATATTCATTTGACACGTCAACTCGATTCAGTTGTATAAATGGATTTTTAAATCACGTACCTGACTTTTAACCCTGTTTCGTTTCATATTAAACCCCGATTTTCATCTGGCAAGTGCCCTTAATAAAAAAAGGACCCCTTCCGTTTTTCACTTATTTATCTTCAATAATTTTGAATGTGGTATGGAATAAGCAATAAATATTTAAACAAATTACAGTTAAGAATGTGATTTGTATTATTATTAAATGTTACTAAATATATTTTTGAATTTTCACGAAATTCATTCAGTGAATTGTTTTTCGACTGTACATGTTTTTACTCTGTAACTTTCATACGGCTTTCAATTTCTATTATTCTAAGGTCTATATTTAAATTTTAAACCATATTAAACTGTTGCCTATTTAACTAAAAACATCACTGGTTAAAATTAATGGAGTGTTAACTCACTTTAAAGATGTTTAACTTTAGTTATTTTATTTATTATTAAATTAATTTTATCTCAAATTTCGTTTTGAGTTAAACACACATACATACATAACTTCCTATTAAATGGGGTGGTAGAAATCATACATACAGGTTAAACTTAATTTAAATTTAATCTAAATAAGTTTGTAATGTATGAAATGAATAATTGTCTTTTAAATTCAAATTTAAGACATTTTATAAATAATTTCTGTTTAATATGCAACATTTAAATGATATTGTTATGTTTCCGCAACGTAACAGTTTACGAAAAGTTTAAGGTAAAATAGAATATAGATCTTAGAATTATTTGAGAATAACTTAAGGTAATTTTCGAAAAAATAAAAACTGTTTTTTTTACTGTGATTGAGTAAAACACTTACATATTGTTTGCAATATACACGAAAACAAATGTTGTTTTTTAACCAAACTTAAACAAACACTTTTAAATGGAAAATTGTATAAAATATATTTAAAGACAAAATATACTATCTACATATATTGCCTTCATACTTCCTAAATTATATTATAAACAATGCACTGAAGTATTGGAATATTTAGAATTTTAATACTTTAGAAATATCACTGATATGTCACAAAAAAAACCGACATTTTAAATATAACTTTAAACATTCGTATTAAAAAAAAAAAAAAAACTTCAAAATTGACATTTCGCACAAGTTCTAACACGCCCTAAATCACTTAGAGTTGCGCAAAAAAAGTCGCCAATTTATGTCTTAATACTATTTTCGAATCGAAATAGAAATAAACAATTAAAGCGTCTATTTTCAACGAAGACCTTTCTTCTTCTTTATTTCCAGGAATATAATAAATATTTGCTATAAAACTAACTACTTAAATTAGTTATAATTAATTTAAGATAAATTGTTTTTAAATGCGTTCAGAAATTATATTTAAATAATAATTTTGTGGCCATTTTTGAAATAATTATTTAATGGTGCAATAGAGACTTTTTTGCGCAACACAAAGTAGCTACGCTACCAATAATACTCAAAATTAATAAAAATGGGCTTTAGAAATGTCCTAAAAGTCAAATTTGATGTTTTTTCGAATGTTCCCTAGTATAAAAATGTTAGCTAAATGTTTTTAAATAATTGACTATACATAATTATATAATATGATATAAACAATGTGTTGATATATTCATATCACAATTATTTGTTTTTGAAAAGAAGTGTGATTTTTATTTTTAATTTGATCGAAAATTTCACATTTTTTAAAATATTGAACATTGTTGTTTGATTACAAATAATACATTTGGCGAATTTTCTGTCTGTCTGTCTGTGATTTATACCAACAAAAAAAAATACATTAACTCTTTTTAAAACAGTTATATCTATATATATATGTGGTACAAAAATTCGCATAGGTTCATACGGATTTTCTAAATGTATCTCGCAAATTTAATTTACTACCTCAAAACCAAACGAAAAGGTCCTAATTTTAATTGAAATTCAGTCACAATTTATTTAGGTTATAAATTCTTTCGCAAGACAACATTTTCATTTTATTAATCATGTATTTAGAGAATCCGTCTGAATACAATTATAATTTATTTATTTTTAAATCTAGTCACAATAACATGTCAAAAATATTATGTTTTTCAAATATATTCTTCATGATTACTGACAATTTTTAAATTTAATAAATTTATCTACATTTACTGTTTCAAAAAATACATATATATATATAATTATTTATTTATTATTTTTTGGGTCTCTTTTAACAACAGTGGCATATAACTTATTTTATTTTCCAGTATTTTAAGCTATCTAAAGGTAAGAAAATGTTTTTAAATTGCTACAAACATATCTACTTTAAAAATTGTTATTTTATTAAAAAATTACAAAGACGTGTTTAGTTTTTGTCTATTTTAAGAAAAACCAGGCGTTATTTCGAAAATATGTTTACTTAGTAAACGAAAGGTAATATAATTGTCTATACTTTTTATTTAGGAAGTTTTTTGAAATAACTTCCGGTTTACGTGCTACGAATATTTGAAAATAAATCATTGTTTTATTGAAAAATTACAAGACATGTTTAGTTTTTGTCTATTTTAAGTAAAACCAGGCGTTATTTCGAAAATATGCTTACTTGGTAAGCGAAAGGCAATAAAATTGTCTATACTTTTTATTTGAGAAGTTTTTTGAAATAACTTCTGGTTTACGTACTACGAATATTTGAAAAAAAAGTAATTTTATTAAAAAATTACAAAAACATGTTTAGTTTTTGGTTATTTGAAGTAAAACCAGGCGTTATTTCGAAAATATGCTTACTTAGTAAACGAAAGGCAATATTTTCTATACTTTTTATTTGAGAAGTTTTTTCGAAATAACTTCCGGTTTACGAACTACGAATATTTGAAAAAAAGTAATTTTATTTAAAAATTTACAAAAACATGTTTAGTTTTTGTCTATTTGAAGTAAAATCAGGCGTTTTTTCGAAAATATGTATACTTAATAAACGAAAGGCAATAAAATTGTCTATACTTTTTATTTGAGAATTTTTTTGAAATAACTTCCGGTTTCTGTCTTACAACTATTTGAAACTTCAGTCTTATAAAAAAAATTACAAAGACAAAAAGAATTTAATTCTAAACAACCAATAAGCAATAACGACCCATAAAGTAGTGCCCCAAACAGCTTGCACGAAATACTGAAAATGATAATTAATTTCCAGCATTCCCCACTGGAAAGGAAACTTTCCATACACCAAAGAGTGCCCTACATACATGATCGTAGCATTCATTCCTGCGTAAATAAAAGGTTTTCCACTCCAATATTTTTTAATATCGATAACAACGTACAGAAACGTTAACAGAAGAAACGCAAAACAACTGGTAACGAAAACAAACGACAAGGACCTAAAATGGACATCGAAATATCTATATTAATTTGAATACAACAAATATAACAAGTAACATACCATAAATTTTTATTCACAGGTATAACACCATCTTCTTTCGAAAACCCACACAGCCCCCCTCCAATCAAACCTGTCACCACCCCCCAAATCACCCATCGAAGAGTTCTATGCGTATGCCCTTTATAAGTTTGTAAAATTGTCCCGGCTTGTACCCCCAAAAAAACGTGCACAATTGATGTTAAAGTACCTATAAACAAATCAAATTAAAGCTATTTTTCATTTAGGTTTATTTATGAAGGTTTAGTATACCAAAAGGTCCTTCCGGATCAAATGGTAACGCTCCATATATTTCTCTGGCTGTTGGGTGCTGATATAAATGTTTTTCTTTTAATATTAAGCGATCTAAATATCCAGTTGCACCTCCAGTACAGTTTATATAATTATTGTAGTGGTGGGCGCCCCCTGGACCGAAATACCCCCTTAAAATATTTTTTAATAACGTTTTTTTGGTGTCTAATTTTTTTAAACTTACTTAGGACAATCTGGTACTTCAAGACCAAATATACAACTTAAATATATTATTAAAATAATTATAATTACTATCCATTGGTCTAGTAACTCTAAAATGTCTTGAATTAATTTATTCTAGTAACAAAATAATAAATTATATTTCATTAATATTTTTTGTTAAATAATTTAATAGTACCTCAATTCTAATGAGTTTGTGTTTAGTTAATAGTAGATTTAAAGATGCTACTATTAAATAACAAATAGCGAATCGTTGTAGTACTCCAAAAATTCGAATATTTTCTAAAATAATAACTCCGTTTAATCCAAGTCCTAGCATAAATAAAATACAAGATCTCTGCAAAAAAAACATGGATGAATCACAAAACCCAAACAGTTGCTTATGTGTTTATTAATATATGTGTATTTCAGGGCAAACATGCTACGCCGGTTGCATAAATGTTGGCCGCCAGCGACGCATCAGTGGCCGTCAAAAATATCAAGCACGACCTACATACGTGTATACATGTTTAATAGTGTTTAAAACAATTTTAATTGAATTAAACAATTAGAAATATAAATACCCGTAAAATATTCAAGAAGATATAAGTTTCTTCTCGTTTCAAAGCAGATTTTATGGAAATCGGAATACATACGCCCATAATCCACAAAAAGCACGGAAACACAATATCTGCTAGAGTCAATCCATTCCAGACAGCATGGTCCAGGAAACCGTAGTGTCCTCCACCGTAATTTACAAGGATCATCAGTACTATACTTATCCTGAATTAGAATTAATTTTAATAACTAATGCGATACATTAATTTTGAAAAAGACACAAAACCTACCCTCTAAAAGTGTCTAAAGATTGCACCCTTATCTTTTTTGGAACATCAGTATTTTCGCTGGTTTTATTATCAGTTTTATGTGTTTTCTGGTAAATATATTTGGCGCCATAAATACAAATTGAAATGAATAGAAATATGCAAATTGTGGTCAATATTGCTATAAATATATACGTATAAATAAATTATATAAGTATAAAAAGAGTTTATGACGCATAATAAAAATTATTATTGCATCATTGACTTCTTTAAATTGTTTAAATATAAAAAATTGATTTTATAGATTAGATAATTAGATAAAATATTGTAAGTACTGTAGTAATTATTTATTTTGTTATCTAAATACAATTATGAGATATGATGAATTGTTTAGCAAGTTTAAATTGGATCAAAAATAAACCCCGAAGATTAGAAATTTTGACCGTCACTGACGGTGCACTAGCCGGTATTGCAAGACAGACTTACGCAAATATATATTGACTGGTTCAACTAAAGTTCGCAACTCGCAAGCGTTTTCAAGTATGTTGAGTTCATATACGCCAAATTCGCCAACGTTAGGAGTTAATTCGCATATAATATTGTCATTTATGTGTTTAATTTGCCAAGTTTCAGACCATTTTGAGCGTAAGGTTGTACTGGTTAGAAATTTGGGTATATTTTGAAAAAAATGAAATGCACACTGCAAATAAATTATTATTTATTTAATTAATGTAATTAATTATTAACTTACCTCATAGCATTCTTCTAGTTTGGTGTATAATTTTAATTGTTGTGTAGAATTAAAAAATATATAGTAATAATCCATATTTAAATTTGTTAAATTAACAGATTTATTATTGAGTGGATGTGTATATATTTCTTGATCAGGCGTTTCAAACCACGACATATTCAACAATTTATTTTATTTAAAATAAAAATTAACACTTTTAATTAATATCACTACTAATAATTACCGAATATAATCATATAGAGTAGCAATAAATATCAGAAATAAGAACGAAATTGCTATCATTAATAAGAGTTATCAGACAACCGTCCACTTCAAAGTATTCTGTGTAACTGAGCGACAATTATTGTATATTTATAAAAAAGTGGAACAATAATAACTTGAATAAAAATGATGTAGGTAATAATTAATATTTGAAACGCAATAATGCAGTCGTTAAATGTTATTATAATGTATTTTTTTTTTATAAAAGTAATTTACATTTTTAATTATTATTCTATTACAGTTTTAAAACAACATTAAATTTCTCTGTATGAATTCTATATATATATATATATATATATCTTGGAATTTACTATAGAAAATAACTTTCGCTTTTAAACTATTTAAATATAAATGTTGTAATATGCAAAGTGCGAAAAATCTTGTTTTATGTAGAACAAGACATATAAGACTTATTTTATTTTTATTATTTATAATTTAAAGGATGCTAAAACATGAATGATGACAGTGAAATTGTAAGTATTGTTTATAACGTTTGACTTAAATTACATTTAAAATTAATTAGTTTTATTTATTTATTTCAGAAAATGCAGTCGATTTAGAAGATCTTTGCTGTCCATCAGGAGTTCAATGCACCTGAAGGACCATCTTCAATTAGAAGACATCTTCATGAACTTCTGGAGGAACCTAAAGGAGTCTAAGAGATGAATGAAGACAATTAAATTGTAAGTATTTATATTTTATCTATTACGTTTGATTAAATTTACATTTAAAACAAATACATTTTAAACTAATTCTATTTATTTATGTCAGAAAATGCAGTCGATTTAAAGATCCTTGCTGTCCATCAGGATTTCAATGAACCTGAGGAACCATTTTCAATTAGAAGACATCTTCACCAACTTCTGGAGGAATCTAGAGGAGTTTAAGGGATGAATGAAGATAATTAAATTGTAAGTATTGCTTATTTTAATTTATTTTATTTATTACGTTTGATTTAATTTACTGTCTAAACAAATACATTTATAATTAATTAATTATGTATTAATATTTATTTATTTCAGAAAATGTCTATGAAAGAGTATTGTAGTCCAAAGATCAACGCCCCATGCCCCCATAATAGATAAAAACAAATATTGTAGTTCTTGGATGCTCCCCTAAACAGTTAAAAACAAATATGATTTATCATACATAATTTTTTAACTGAATTTGTATGTTTGAAGTAAATTTATAAACAATTGTGCTTGTAACAATGATTTTTGTACTTAGTTTTAAATTAAAACATTATAAAATACACTTGTGTTCTTTTACTCTACGTTAAAAGTCGTTAAAACTCTTTAAAAAATATTATTTGTTGGCGACCATGTTAAAATTTTGGTCATACGTCACACGCTCAAATATGTTCAAATATTTCCCGCATTTTTTTCTCGCAACTAGAAAAACGGCAAGGCCTTGGTCTTTTTTTGATTTTTATAGAAGTCATTTTTTATTAATTCTGCGGGAACCAGCAGTGCCACAGAGCTCTCTCGCACTAGATATTGTTAATAATACTTACGTCTATATATAAGAACTTACCCTTCTATGAGCGTAGCATCTGGTACACTTGTTGCAGCATCCCTTTCTGTAGAATCCAATAAATGTGTATTGGAAATATTAGTCACACTACACTTTGTTTATAAATGATTGAAATAACTAATAATATTTAATTTATTAAATAAAAACTCAATTAAAAGGAAATGACTTTATTTTAATAATATATTTACATTTGTTGATGAAAAATATTACACTGCATTTATAATCAATTTTGAATCCTTTATAAACAATTTACTCACGAAAAATGTTCTAAAAATATAACAAAAGCTCCATGATTTAACAATAACAAATTATTTAAACCTAAGCGATTGCTTATAAATAAAATACTAATAAATGAAACATATCTACAATATTTATAACCCTCATAATTTTGTATTTTAGCGTTTAAGGCCAATTCCTAATAAATAATTAATAATTTTATTATAAACAATAATTACGTATAAAGTTCTTTATTTATATATATATATATATATATATATATATATATATATATATATATATATATATATATATATTTATATATAATTATATTTTAGTTTAATAATTCGTACGATTTAAGATTAAAAACAATATTGAATAACAACAGAAACATTAAACAAAAGCTCAAGTAGTCATTTTGGCCCAAACCTATGGGCCTATACTTGAACCTACATTTAATTTAGGGTATTGGGGGTTTATAACACCTATATAATCCATGGGTCAGATGTCACAAGTTGCATTCGCATTAAATACTAATTTTTTACATTTTAAAACGATTTGCTTTAGCACAGAATCAATTTTTATTCGATTTGTGTGTAGTTTTAGAACCAAATCTACGCCTTCTGTTTAAAACAACAAAGTCATTATATATATATATTTATTAATTAATATTTATCTATGCACTATTTTACATAAACATAGCTAGGGTGCATTAAAAATTAATTAAACCTTTGAATAGACTTTGGGTAGCTTCTTTAATTCATCCTAAACAAGAGAAAAATGTTTTAAATAAATAGTGTTTTAATTATATAAACTCTATAAACTATAGTTTTTATGTGTCTATAAGTTGTTATAGGGTTATAGACTCTTAAAATAATGGTATATATTTTCTATAAAAGTTGTATCTTTTATAGAAGTTATATACCAAAGTTATAGACTTTATAGAGGTGCTGTAATAAATAACAAAGCTAAAATAAATAAAACCAAAGTCTATTTAGAGGTAATTGTTGTTATTATTATTATTATTATTATTAAATAAATGGTGCATTTTCCGTTTTATATGACTAAGTACTAATATTAAGTCCACAATATATTAAGAGTGTCTTTTTAATGTATACGTAAATTTGAAATGTACATTAACAAATCGTATGAACAGCGTCTGTGTTAATTTTCGGTTCACAGTGACAAGGTAAGGGTCAAGTAGGTTGGTAATCATGTTGCTGGTGCGTTGAGACTGGTGACATTCCTCGATGGTGTATTTGGTGTTGGTGAAATTGGTGTTGAAGTTCTATCGCCATGCCTATGCTGCCCGCAGCCCTCTGTAGATGTAAGTAAACATTTCATTTTATAGATTTAAGTGCAGAGGAGACTCGTTTACCAATCGTTCGTCGGAAGAATTGCAACCGTGGTGGCTAGAACGCCGCATGCCGTTCTGAGGAACTTGTGGCTGGTGATTGTGTGAGTGAGTATGACTGTGGGTGTGTCCAGCGGTGAGTTGAGGCACTGGAATATCCAGGACGGCTGGAACGTATGTTGTACCTGGTATGCATTTGGAACACTGGCGTTTCAATGCGGGTCTTTGGCGTGAGCCGCGACACCTGAGGGCGAAACATAATTCGCCTCCCATTTCGGCGCACAGGGACTGGTGAGGACCTCCAGCGCATCTCTATAACAAACATAAATAATTACAGCCCCATTACAATACAACAGAAAACAAATATCCAAGTCCACTGATAAACAATTTATAACAATGTCAAGTCAAATATCTCATAACTGCATGGGGGAGGCGTTTATTTGGCGACCATTGACGATGTACTGGTCGCCAACTAATATTGGGACCCAGTGTATTTTTTTTTCAAATCAAACATATTTTGTAACGTATATGTGCGCGCGCGTGTGTGTGTGACGGTATGTTTGTGTGTGTGTGACGGTATGTATGTCGGTGTGTGTGTGTGTGTGTGTATGACGGTATGTATGTTGCTGTTTGTGTGTATTTGTCGGTGTGTGTATGTATGCATGTATGTGTTTTGGTGTGTGTGTGTTTGCCGGTGTGTGCATGTATGTTTTGGGGTGTGCATGTATGTGTTTTGGTGTGTGTGTGTGACGGTGTGTATTGCGGTGTGTGTGTGTGTGTGTGACGGTATGTGTGTCGGTGCCTGTGTGACGATATGTATGTTGGTGTGTGTGTGTGTCTGTCGGTGTGTGTATGTATGCATGTATGTGTCTTGGTGTGTGTGTGTGTGAGAGAGAGAGAGAGGGAGAGGGAGGGGGGAGAGAAAGAGTCCAGTAAAGTTAGCAATACTATCACTATTCATAATAAATTTAATGGAACTGGTCCAGTGATAATAAGTTTATTGCTATATCGGTTAAACATTTCATAAATGCAGGGGAAGCACTATATTTGACCGTAACCGACGGTGCATTAGCCGTCAACTTATACTGGGAGCAGGGTACATTTTCAAATCAACCGTATTTTGTAGATGTAGATATATATATATATATATATATATATATATATATATATATATATATATATATATTATATATATATTTCAATTTTAGTTGACAGCTAGTGCACCGTCGTGCAGCAAATGTGTGTGTATGTGTGTGTGTAACAGACAGACATAAGTCAGATATCATAGTGAAAATGATCAATATGAATACAGAAACGGTAACAAACGTATATTTCTATTAACATATACAAAGTGACATGGTATAAGAAAGCAATAGTTACCTTTTCGGTGAGCGCATTCCTCTTCGAATTGTAGCAGAACTCGAAAATAGCGACAATAACAGCAAACGCCAATCCGCAAAGAAGAACAACGAACACACCACCAATATTGTCGACACCCAACGCATTCGCTTTAGACTCTTTACCTTAAAAGTCAACATAAATAAGATTTATATTACGACCAATACTTCCAGCTCATTAAATAATTTAGGCACATAAAAACTTCTTATTACTAAGTAGAAGACTACATATATATTAGTAATAATAACAATAATCATCAAAATATTTGTTGCATGAGTGAATTTAATTAGTAAAATAATAGTAAAACCTTTTTCATTCCTGGTACACGTATCTCCAGAGTTCTTCCACCATTTATCATAAAGCATTTGAATCTCTCCTTTCTCTTGCAACTCAAGGATCGCAAGTGATATCTTGTCCCGCCACGGACTTCCCATTGGGGTGGCAATGCCGTAGCCTTTCGTATCCAAGAGACCACCAATTTGCGTCAGATTACAATTTCTTTGCACGATGTAATCCAACATTGTTGATTCCATCAAAAATGCGTAGTTGCCGTCCAACACTTTACGAATGCCTTCCTCGTACGTCGGCACGAACACGGACGGCTTTCTGTTCTCCATAAAACGCCACATTTTCTTATACGTTTCAATCATCGAATCCTTTTAACAACATCAAACACATTTATTCCTTCTCCATCACAACGCCAAAACCTATTTCAATACATATATTACATTCTTTTTAAATGCACAAACACATTGTTTCAAACGCACAAAGAGACAAATACATTTTATTGTTTTAGAACATCAAAAGTTTACGTTGCTATTTTGTTTTGTTTTACACAATTATTAATTACAATTTTCAAACAATAGACAACAATATTTGAATGCTACAAACACACAATTGCGGAACGTTTTCAAACATTTAATTTACTTCAAAATTAATGGAATTGTCTTAAAATACATACATATATATATATATATATATATATATATATATATATATATATATATATATATATATATATATATATATAAATAAGCTACATATATTAAAAAGAACGAAATTTCAAACATTTATAGCGCGTAAACCGGAAGTTATTTTAAAAAACTTCTCAAACAAAAAGTATAGACAATTATATTTCCTATCGTTTATAAAAAGAGCAAATTTTCGAAATGCCGCCTAGTTTATCTTAAAATAGATAAAAACTCAAATGTAAATATGTAAATAATTGTATATTAGTTGAGATAAATTTATGAGGTGACTAAATTTTTAAACGCGCCATAGATTAATAATAATAAAAAAAAATAATGGTTGAGAATCAGAATTTTTTAATATACTACAAAGATAAAAATATCTGAAATATTTCTATTGTTAAGCACAGAGTTGAGGGAATAATTCAGCGATTCTTATCACGATTCTAGTTGAAAATCAATTCAAGCTATAATATTTCGCATTGAATTTCTGCGAGCAATTCTTTCCGACATCGTAACCGACTTCCCCCGTTGGGAGTAGAAGACATTTTTTCAACCAGAACCAAGACTTCTGGTCAAAATGACAGCTAAAAACTTATAGAATACTAAACAAAAATGTCGTTTTGTTTTCTGGTTACGGTTGCTCAATAACTACGACAGGAAACACGCATCGTTCAGAATTTAAACAATTTTTTTCAAAGAAAAGCTAAAATATTTAAATTTATCACACATACAAACACAAATTAAAATTATTTAGTAATTATTCAACCTGTATTAAATGTTGTACCAAAATTTTATCAAAAGTGTCGGATTTCGTCGTATCATTCACGAAAAATCGTAATTGAAAATATTTAAAAAAATAATAATTTATAACTGTAGGGGGCAGTATTTTTTTTGGCGGCCACCGACGCCGCACTGGCCGCCAACTTATACGAGGAGCGGGGTACTTATTCAAATCATATATATATATATTTTTCAAATTAATTTTTTGTATCGTAAATAATAGCGTGGGTCCTTATTGTATATTAATATAGTTGTTTATTGTTTAAGGATTATTTGGGAATATGATGTATATAAAATAATATTTATGCGTCTAATTTGTCATAAAAAGACGCTAAAGTTGTGTGGTGCCGTTGAAGAAAAACACTTACCCTAAAAAAAGTCATGGTCGACCCGCTGTCCAATGTGCCATACGTTATTTCTGTTTGACCGGCGAGATCGTCCGCGTTCTCGATAGGCGTAATCATTCGTTCCACTGTAAGGAACGCGGCCAAGTTTGCCGTGTATGACGAGATTATTATTAGGGTAAAAAACCACCATATCCCGCCGACAATACGCGTCGATGTCGCCTGGATAATACATAAAATATAACAGACACATAAAACTTAAGGTGCGTCCCGTAATAGCAGCCACGTAACCTCTTGATTTTAAGATGATACATTAAGATAACGAATATGCGTCGTTCTAACCGAATCACACCGAAAATATTCATATTTAAAATTGCGTGAGATATTCACAACTACATTTGTTGTTTACCTCAATATTATTTATTACAATTTGTGTAAATCAATCAAATAATATTGCTATATATTAAAAATAACAGTTTAATCTGTAGTGTCCTACACTCGACTTTTTTATACGAGTATGTATATCTATTCGGTACTAAATGTATGAAATTGAACATCAACTAACAGAAATATAATTAAATAATAAAATCGAAATAGTTCGAAGCTTAACTAAAATTAATCAAAAATCACGAAATTTCAAACATTCAAGCGCGAAAACCGGAAGTTATTTCAAAAAACTTTTCAAACAAAAAATATAGACAATTATATTGCCTTTAATTTACTAAGAACGTTTATGTTCAAAAACACGCTTAGTTCTGAAAATGAAAAACTGAAAACCTACAAGTAAACTACAACACTCGTTTCGAAGCTTAACTAAAATTGATAAAAAATCATGAAATTTCAAACATTTATAGCGCGTAAACCGGAAGTGATTTCAAAAAACTTCTCAAACAAAAAATATAGACAATTTTATTGTCTTTAATTTACAAAGTATGTATATTTTCAAAAAAACCGCTTAGATCGTCTGAAAATACACAAAAACTGAAAACACTTACAAGTAAACTACATCACTCGTTTCAAAGCTTAACTAAAATAGATCAAAAATTACGAAATTTCAAACATTTATAGCGCGTAAAACGGAAGCTATTTCAAAAAAGTTCTCAAACAAAAAATAAAGACAATTATATTGCCTTTAATTTAATAAGTATGTATATTTTCAAAAAAAACGCTTAGTTCGGCTGAAAATACACACAAACTGAAAACACCTACAAGTAAACTACATCACTTGTTTCGAAGTTTAACTAAAATAGATCAAAAGTTACGAAATTTCAAACATTTATAGCGCGTAAGCCGGAAGCGATTTCAAAAAACTTCTCAAACAAAAAGTATAGACAATTATATTGCCTTTAATTTACTAAGTATATATATATTTTCAAAAAACGCATAGCTCGTCTTAAAATAGACAAAAACGTCTACAAGTAGTTTATAGAAAAGTTTGCAGAATCGTTCTACGCAATCCTGGTTACGTGGTTGCAACAACGGAACCCTTTCATTTATATATATATATATATATATATATATATATATATATATAATATATATATGTGTGTGTAAATAAGAAGAATAACAAGAATATAAATCTATAAAATCAAGATTATGATGAAGTAGTAACTAATTAAATAAAAAATCCATCCTCTATTCCAACCTTTTTTTCACTATTTCCGTTTAATATTAATTAACATTTAGGTGTAAGCAGCGTCATAATCTTGAAATATAATAATAATTTAATAATAAATATATGCCAGCACCTAAACACAATTCATTGATTTCCTATTTATTTTTAACTTATATTTAACATCTGAAGGTACCCCGTTGCTAATAAGCACCCATATTAAGTTAAGTTGTAATTTATGAATAAATATTATTGATTTTTGAAATGAAATAATAAATTACATTCATGCATAACAGAAAATTACTAGAAGTATGAAATGGGTTTGCTAAAATTGGGTGCGTTACCATGCAGGGGTACCAAAATCAGTGATTTATAGGTTACTAGACATATATTTAAAATGATAATATGAGTGCTTATTAATATAAATTAAGAAAAACATATGTAGCATTTATTTCTTCATCAATTACTATAAATATATATTGTTTTATATATATATATATATATATATATATATATATATATATATATGTATATATATATATATATATATATATATATATATATATATATATATATATATATAAAATTCTTAAGAAATAAATGTTACAAATACATACGTCCTTTAGATATGTTTATAATTGCTTGAATCGTTGTATTTAATACAGAAAAGCTTGAGCTTTTAGTTGTATTTTTTTTTATTAAACGAAACGCTATGGGTTATCAAAATATTTAAATAAATTAATAAATGCTGGTATATTGAAATAATTTAAGGAGAAAATATGATTATGTGGCGCGAATTTTATTTTAGGAATGGTTGCGTTTCGCCTAGCGGCGAATGGCGCGTCAGTTGCCACCAAAGCAAACACACCTCCCTATAACGGTTGCTATTTGTTGAAATATTTTATTTAACGTATTTATGTAGTGAATATATATATGTTTTAATTATTGACACATAATTATTGCTTAGTTTTATATATTAATTGTTATTTTAATTAGTTTAAATCGTAATTTTAATTATTGTTTATATAATTAGAAAAAATCTTTTTAAACAATTTATACAAAACAATTATAAACACACCTAAAGGACACACAACTCCAATTGTTGCAATATAAATAATAATAGTTAAATAATATAACAAAATAAAGTAATTAAGTTTTGATTTCATCAATTCTACTTTATTTTGTTGTTCAATTGAATCACATTGAGATAAAATGTTTTATTTGAACCAATAACTGCACCGAATTAATGAAATCCCACTTAAGTTAGGTTGAAACGTCGAGGTACCTTCGGATTCAGATCCGATCCTTGTTGCATCAAGGTTCCGATTGTGAACCAAAAACTATTGGCTAATGAAAATTGATTTTCAACAATCTCATTCTCCATATCGCACGGATGTGGATTGTGCCATTCGTACGGCGAAAACCGGGCCACAACAAACATGGTTATGGACACTAGCATATAAGCTGCCAAGACATACAACCAAATTTCCACGGCCAGTGGATTCATGAATGAAAATAGTCGAGTTGGAGCGCTCGTCGGAACCTTAACAAACATTTTTCGGATGATATTATTATTTGTAGATTTATAGTTTTTATGGAGAATGAGAGAAACGTTTGGGTTTTATTAAATAATGTTTTGCAACAAATAGACGCATTCTAATTGTGCAACGATGTGTAGAAACTAATTTTAGTTTCAGCGCTGAAAAGTGTTCAGTTTCTGGCATATCTGAAGTCAATCGAGTGGAAGTGATTCGTTAACAATTACAGTTACTATTTTTATTCGAATTGTTTTGTATTTATATATATATATATATATATATATATATATATATATATATATATATATGCGTAGGACACACATTAGGCTTGAAAATTCGCTATAACGTCTAGAAAATGCGCATATAGTGCATGTAGTGTTCTACACTCGACTTTTTTATACGAGTAGGTTATATCGATTTCGGTACTAAATATATGAAATTGAACATCAACAAACAGAAATATAATTAAATTTGGGTTTGAAACTAAAATAGTTCAAAAATTACGAAATTTCAAACATTCATAGCGCGTTAACCGGAAATTATTTCAAAAAACTTTACAAATAAAAAGTATAGACAATTATATTGCCTTTTATTTACTAGATACGAATATTTTCAATAAAACGCATAATTCGTCTGAAAATAAACAAAAACTAAAAACACCTACAAGTAAACTACATCACTCGTTTTGAACGCTTAACTAAAATAGATAAAAAATCACGAAATTTCAAACATTCATAGCGCGTTAACCAGAAGTTATTTCAAAAAACTACACAAATAAAAAGTATAGACAATTATATTGCCTTTAATTTACCAAGAATGTATATTTTCAAAAAAACGCTTAGTTCGTTTGAAAATAGACAAAAACTGAAAACACCTACAAGTAAACTGCATCACTCGTTTCGAAGCTTAACTAAAATAGATCGTAAAATAACGAAATTTCAAACATTCATGGCGCATAAACCGGAAGCTATTTCAAAAAACTTCTTAAACAAAAAGTATAGACAATTATATTGCCTTTAATTTACAAAGTATAAATATTTTCAAAAAAAACGCTTAGTTCGTCTGAAAATAGATAAAAACTGAAAATACTTACAAGTAAACTACAACTTCTGGTCCAAAATTGAATTAAAAGTGTTTAAATGCTCAAAATATGAATTAACAGTGTTTAAAGCTCAAAATATGAATTAAGAAACGCTCAAAACGAGTATTTATGGTTAAAATATGAAATTCGAAAGTATAAAAATAAAAAAGTGGTGATGCGGGGTTATTTTGTAATACGAAGAAAAATGCTTCAATTGAATGTGTTATCTGTTAAAGCCAGTCACAATTCGAATAAAAAACAAGTAACAAAAATTGGCGTTAAATAATACCTGGGGATTAACTCCGGAGCCTTGCCGGAGCAGTGTCCCCGTTATAAACCAGAAACTGTTGGACATATCGAAGGCATTTGTGAGCGAATCGGCCGGCAACCATGGCCTTGGGTTCACCCATTCGTATGGCGAGAACCGCGCCAGTGTGAACAGTGTGAACGACGCCATGAAAAACCCACCGACCACAAACACCCATATCTCAAATCCAAGCGGGGACATGAACGTAAAAAACGTTGATTCTTTATCGGTTGGCACCTAATTATAATTATTAAGAAAAAAAAAACTATTAAGCACACATAAGTGACATATCCCAATTTGACAATTTATATATTTTTTTATCAATATTCTATATATATATACTAACAAAAAAAGAACATTTTAAGTGTTCCTACAAACACAGCCTTTCTAGAACAATGGAGGTTCATTGAAACCAGATAATACAATCTGGACAAGAGTACTTCAGGGCTGATAAAAGAATTGCTGAAAAGCTTCCAAAAATAAATAAATTCGCAATATAATCTAAGATTGCCTAACACGCTATTTTATTCCATTTTTTAATAAAACTAATCATAATACCCAATTAAATAAATTGTTTATAATAAAGTTGATATTTATACTATTTAAAAAACAAATAATAACTTTCGTTCCATAAACAACAATTTTAAGCGTTTATTTTTCAGAAAAATAATAACTTATAAACAAATTAGTTTTATTTATAAATTTCGATTAAAAACTTGTGGTGTATGCTTAATAAATTGTTTTAAATTAAGTAATTTATAAGTTACTATAAAACCGTTAATATGTATGTTATATTATTTTGTATATAACTATACATAAATAATTAATTACCTTTATAGATTAACTCAATATGTTGCTAATGACACTAATAATTATTACTAACGACATAATTAATATTCAGTATGACTTCATTTATATACATAGCCTGGGTATTGTTAAGCAAATACCCAAACCGGGAAATGTATAAACAATAGTATATGTTTAAATTAACTATTGATGATGTATGTGTCATGAACTCTGATGTCTAAATAAATTATTTATTTTTATTGAAAATAAATTTGCGCTTATGAAATTCTAGTCAGGGAAAATGCGGAAAATTGTCACTTACTTTAAATAAAATGCTGATTCCAAGGTTCATAAATGGTTTCGTAAAGTCAATAACACTTTCTCTGGCATAATTGATTGTCATGGAGCCCACAGCTAAATCAGCTTTCTGTGAAATAAATTGTCGACATTATGCTTCAAATACAATCAATAATGGCAAAAACAATTATACAACAATTAAATACACAAATTAGAACTGTAGAACTAGTTTCAATACTGTTTTTACTATCTTATACGAAGAAAAGAATTTACACAATACATTTGATTTAAAAATGTACCCCGGGCCCAGTTTTACTTGACGGCCACTGCACCGTCGGTGGCCGCCAAATATATTACTTCCCCTGCAAGATTATGAAATATTTTTTCAAAGATTTTCAATTGAGTTTATCCACAAGTAATATTATAGATATTATTATAACCAATACTCCCCCCCCCTCCCCCCCCCCGCTGCCAATCCACCGATGCACACAAATATACACGTGTAGAAAGACATACATACACACACACACGGATGGCGTGATTGGGGGAGGGAGGAGGGGTGTTGGGTGGAAAGAAGTGTTGGGTGGGGGATGGTGCTAGGCGGGGGGAGGAAGGGAGGTGCATGGAGGAGGGAGTGAAGTAGAAAGAGGTGCCACACTAACGCATACGCTATAAAATACGTTTGTTTTGAATATGTCCCAGTGTAAGTTGACGGCTAGTGCACCGTCGGTGACCGTCAAATATAATGCTTTCCCTGCAGTTATGAAATGTTTGACCGATATAGCAATAAATTGATTATCGGTGGACCAGTTCCAGTAAATTTATAATGAATAGTGATAGTATTAGTAACTTTACTGGGCTGATGCATAGGAAATTAATAACAGCTTACGGTGCAATAGGTGTACATTTGACACATAATTAATTTCGATTTTAACTCTAGTTTAGATTTGATTTCACACTTTAGTTTTCGCGTTCTAGAGACAGGATATGAAACTCGGGCTAACTACTAAAGTTATAGCAAGTGTTGCACATAAATAAGTCACGGTATTTCCCACCAAAACCGGATACTTTCACAACTATGTAGCAATAAATTGTATGAATTTATTTAGAGCAGCAATGGGACATTTTTTAAAAGAAATATTTATCTTACTATAAATAAATTTTTATAATATTCTAAACACAAAACCAGACACTTCCCTTGCATATAAAGTAGCAGAACACCTCTACAGTGTATTTAATAATATCATGAAACTAAAAATAGATAGAGACACAAAGGATATTACGAAGTACTCGACGCAATATCAAGGTGGCTGGGTATATATGCATGTGCCTGTAATATAACCTAGGTATGTAGAATATAATACAGAACCCTTGTAAATTACATGGTTTCAAACTCGTACATTGACCCAGCGGCGCACCAATCAAATCGCACCAAACATTTCTTAAAAATCTTTGAAACTAAAGCAATTTGAGCGACGTATCTGCAAATTAAAACGTTTCTGTTTTATTCTAACTATCCAAAGTGTGTAGGATTTTAATATGTTTCTTGAACGTTCGACTTTAATTATATACGTTAGCAGAATAAAAGTATTATGATTCTATAAAGTAATAATTACTTTTAATGATCAAAAGAGATATTTGCGTTATTTAGGAAAATAATCGCGTTTTCTTGTATTATATTTCATATATGAATGGAAATTGGTTATGGTATCATTTAGCGGTTTCATCAAGATGTGGTTTTAATGAGAGACAAAAGGAGGTGAAATTGTTTGTGTTTTTAATGGGGGTTATTAAATACACGATGGGAGTTAGGATGAAGGAGATCAAAAGGTGCTCCATGTCTAATTTAAATTACGGATTTGTTATAATAACCGTCTAGGAGTATCTGCAGTGCACCGCACTGGAATTTATTATACTGTAGAAGAGGTTTAGATCAAAAGGAAGTTAAAATACGAATATATGAATTGGAATACCAATAAAATATAACATATTTATATTTATTATATTTCTTCTTAGCAGTGACATTTTTAATTAGGTTTAGAGTAGATCTTCACTTGTTTCGATATTTCAGATGTTTATAGTACGTAAACCGGAAGTTATTTTAATAAACTTTCCAAACAAAAAATTGGCGGTACACACACACACACGTATAAGTCTACAGATACACATACACACATACATACATATATACACACACA
>JADQWA010000031.1:0-40000 GCA_018344505.1 Nebria ingens riversi | reverse complement strand
TCCATTCGCCAGTCTCCAGGTCGATGACTCCATACTTCCCATCCGGCACCAGTTCGATTCGGTATTCGAATCCGACCATAATTGCGATCAGGCGTAGTAAGTCTATGCAGAAGCCTTCGTAGCGTAGATTTCCGGTCAAATTGGAAACCGGCCGAAGCATTACATATGGTTGTTCCTGCAAGGAGTTACAAGCACACTAAACTAAACAGCATCTTACTAGCGTACAACGCGATACACATAACGAAAAAAGCAACATCACCGTACGCACTACAAATAACATAAAATCACAACCTAAAGTTATCAGTGTAGCAATCACAAACATATACTCTGATAATATTCAAGTTACTATACATGCGTCATGAGCTCGCGAACTATTCCGTTCCATTCTCCGGTTTCCGGGTCTTTTGCACCGTACTTCCGGTCCGGAACCAGTTCCAATAGGTACTCGAAGCCAACTTCACGAGATACTGCATTTAACACGTCGACGCAGAAGCCGTAAAAGCGGCCGTTTCCCGAGAAGTTTTTCCCTTCATACATCATTATATACGGCGTTTCCTAATCGAGAAAATTAAAAACAAAACATGCAACCACCATCACACATGCACATTATTGTATACTATACAGGCGTTACTTGTACAGAAAACAAATCTAAATGAGTCATCTTTGACCATATGACGTCATAATAGTTTTTATTGCTGAATAATCCCAAGCGGTTTAAATTAATAATTACGAATTTGTGGTTAAACATTGTATTTGAAAGCACGGAAACAGGAAGCCACCTATACAATAATAGGTAACCGTTCTCGCTGCGGTTACCGTTAGTGGTTACGGTATGTGTAACCATTACCAAAGTTTAGTTCATATACAAATATGTTCACCTATATTCAGATATTTGAGAGCATTTTGTGTAAAGATGCAACAATAAAGTTCAAGCGTTCAAAAATTAATATTTAAAATTTGTTTTTTTGTAATAATTGAATATGAAATTAATGAAACATTTACCAATATGGTAATAACCACTAAGGTGACGTTCATTTGTCCTGGATCGAAAAAAGCTTCGCGATCAGTGATGTTAACGCCACTAGCCGGCATCCATTCGCCCACTTTGACGATTGCATGTTGTTTTAATTTCAATAAGTCTAATTTAAACTGGATTCGGCGGCCCTCTTTGAACTCAATAGGCCCGGTCAGCCCTTTGAACTCGACCTGTAAATTAAAAATAAAACACAAATGAACACTATATTTAATATTTTTATGAACAATTAATTGAGTTATTAAATTCGCAGAAAGAGGTATATACAGTTTTTGTTAGTAAGCTAGTATGACGGATATTTGTAAGGTTTAATTACAGTTATAAATACAGTTAAAGGATTACTTGATTACACGATTACATGAATAATAAAAATTAATCTGTTGCATTATTCAATATGTCTACAACACTGTTCTGAATTATTTAAATTTGAGATCGGATCAATGAATACTTTAGAGATTCATGGAAAAATAAAAAATAAACCACTTTCGACATACCAAAAAAAAAAAAAAAAACGCAAAGATTTGCAATTCAAATTATTTTAATAACGCATTTCAAGAAGGGTGACTCTGCTACCATATTTAATAGAAAAGTGTAATAATATATGTGTATATTATCTACAATGCATCTATGTATGTATGTACGCATGTTAGGCGAATTCACATAAGAAGAAATTTTTGTGGCATGAATCATCACTACACTCCATATGATTATATGTAAAAAGTGTATGATTCATGCCACAAAAATGTTCTTCTTATGTGAATTCGACTATATGTATATATGTATGTATGTATGTATGTTTGTATGCATGCATGCACTGTATGTATGTATGTATGTATGTATGCACTGTATGTATGTATGTACGTATGTATGTATGCACTGTATGTATGTATGTATGTATGTATGTATGCACTGTATGTATGCATGCACTGTGTGTAGGTATGTATGTATTTGTGTATGTATATAATGTATTAAGGCTTAAGCTTTCATACACGCTCAAGGACACGCTATCTATCATACGCTCTCGCAGACGGTGCCGCTTACACTAAAGCATACGCTCTCTCCTACTCGCTCAAGGGCACGCTCTCCTACTCGCTTACAAGCGCACGCTCTCTTACTCACTCACGCTCTCTTACTCGTTCAAGGGCACGTTTTCTTACACACTTAGGCGCACGCTCTCCTACTCGCTTACAAGCGCACGCTCTCTTACTCACTCACACTCTTCCATTCGTTTAAGGGCACGTTCTCTTACACACACTAGCGCACGCTCTCCTACACGCTCAAATGTACGTTCTACTACACGCTCTAGCACCACGTTTAGCACCAGTTCTCGCATAGACTCAAGGTTACGCTTTGTCACACACTCAAACGCACGCTCTCCTACTCGTACGTAAGAGTACGCTGTCATCCACGCTCTAGCTCGCGTATACACATTATATTTTTATTTATTTATATATATATATATATATATATATATATTTATATATATATATATATATATATATATATATATATATATATATATATATATTTATTTATATATATATATATATATATATATATATATATATATATATATATACTATTCATAAATGAAGCTACAGTAGCTATTTGTGTAGCCAAAGCTTGTTCCTTTAATTATAAATACTTCTTGAAACTTATACCACGGTTCGCATCAAGTAACTCATCGCAAGCTTAACATAAATTAATTTTCTTATTTACTGCAGCTGTTAATATCGATGGAATTTTGATATTTTCATGGGTTCTAATCAATAAATTTATAATAATTAAGAGTTAATTGGATAGCTATAGACGGCGTTAATTACAGCGTAATATAAGATGAAAATCCATACGGAAATGTAAATTTGATCAGCATTTTCCATAATGAACCCAAGATGTGTTTTTTTTAATTTTCTCTCCCTCTGCTCGATTAAATAAATAAAAAAATAGTTTTCTAGAAGATTACACTTCTTTCTACACTCGACAAGACAAATTAACCCTGTTTACATTCATGTCGGAGGTTATAAATATTACAAACTACATTTTCAATCTGCACAAGGCTCAAATTGTCTACGTGTTATTATATTTTTACAATGTTTAAATTTAAAAATTACTCTACGATTTTTATTTACAAAGGATTGTGTTTCTGCACCACCAAAACGAACTTTGGTGATGGTGGTGTTGGACGTAAACAAGTTGAATTGTATGATAACGCCATATATAGCATATATCATTGTAGAAACGGCGATGTTAGTTTTATAGCGTTAGGACCTTATCTGGAAAATGAATATCGGTTCGTTTTGGAACCAGTTCATGGGTTAAAAGTGTTGCCAACATTTACACTTATGTGTGTTTAGATCAGGTTGTACTTTTTTTGTTTTCGATGGTTAAATTGCGATAAATAGTAAATTATAAATATGTAAACTGTTAATTGTTAACAACTAGAGTAGTTGATTTGTTGATTAGAGAAAGAAAAGGATATGTAATATTAAAAACCAGATGTTTTAGTTGTGTGAATGTAGGAATAAATGTTGTGATTTGATGTGAGCATGGGTTAAAAAGTTAAAAAAGTAAAAAAAAAACGAATGGGATATTTGTTGAAAGGGTGCGCGCGACCTGTGTCAGTTCGTGTAAAAAAATGCATTTACAGAGGCGGCAACCGTTGTAAAATATGTCCATTAGAGGACGCTGGTAAATTGAATAACGATCTCACTCAAGGCCAGATTAGGGTCATTCAGGTTGTTCAACAGCTCGAAAAGTGCCCGGCACTTGGGGAATTAAGTGTGGACTGGTCTGGCGATGGATACATTTTACATGAATTTATATATATATATATATATATATATATATATATATATATATATATATATATATATATATATATAAATGCTAGCTAGAGTGACATCAGTATAAATAGGGAATGCTCGGATTTTTATTGCATTATAAACGCTTATGCTTCACACACACATACGTACACTCTCATGCTTACTACCTACACAAACGCACCTACTCATCCAAATGCAGTCACGCATATACGTGTGCGTGCGCACTCGCAAATATACGTGTGCGCGCGCACACACAAACACGTTTTTATGGTAATAAAACGTCTAATGCAGTTTCGAGAATTAGTCACCCCATTTCCATACAGGTACAATTGAATTTTGGCGATGTTATTTAAGCGAATTTGCAATTCTGTTATTTCTTAGAACAAATACATATATGTAAGTTAACTAATCGTGCCCCTCATGTATAAAAGATTTTCTCTAGATAGGAAATAGGCTATATACACACACACACACATACATACATACACACACACAGCACATACATACATCTAGTGCACTTCCTGCGCTTGTGTACTTGCAGTAATGACATCTCCTACTAATTGTAATGTTAATTATGTAGAGATATATTAGTACAGCTGCAATAAACCCGGATTACACTGTAACAACACTTGGCACAGTCATGTGTTCCACTTGCTTCCGACTTGCCAACTTAACTGCTATTTATGCGACTACATTTACCCTACTAACAATAAAACACCTTAAAACTCAATATTTTTTTAAATATTCTCTAAACACAATCCATACACACATTTCACATCCTTAAAATTTTATTAACAATATTCCTAAAGCTTCAAAACATATTTGACATCATGAATGTTGGGCATGGGGGCAAACAAAACACCTACTATATTACATATTAAATAAAAGCACGCGTCAATACTTTTTATATATATATGTATATATATATATATATATATATATATATATATATATATATATATATATATATATATATATATATAGATATATATATATATATATATATATATATATATATATATATATATATACATATATATATATATATATATATATATATATATATATATATATATATATATATATATATAATTATATATATTTGAGATAGAGGGCGGTGGTGGGTATAAGAAAGGAGAAGGGCGGGAGGAGAGGAGGATATATATATATATATATATATATATATATATATATATATATGAGAGAGAGAGAGAGAGAGAGAGACAGACACACAGTGATGGGCAATGAAAGAGGGTATATATATATATATATATATATATATATATATATATATATATATATAAATAATTATATATATTTGAGATAGAGGGCGGGGGTTGGTATAAGAAAGGAGAAGGGCGGGAGGAGAGGAGGAGGATATATATATATATATATATATATATATATATATATATATATATATATATATATATATATATAGACTTAAGTATATACAACAAATAATAAAAATCAATTTTTAATCTTGCCCCATAGCTATTGAAGCTGTTTTGCTCGCAATGAAGTTCTAAACACGAATATTAAGCTCTTACAAATACAAAATGATACATACATACACCTCAAAAAGCGCAAAAACCAACTTCTGAATGGAATGGTAATGAGAATTTTTCAACTAACATGAATAGCATTCAAATTACACTCTAATCACGCTGTATACACTGATAAGAGGTGCGCTCAGTGTACAATTACGGACGCAAGTGTTCGATTACTACACTCGGAGCAAGTGCAGCTTGAAACATCGACACAATTTCCACGAAATTCACTTAATAAACAACTAGCATTAAAGATTTACTTTAATTCTAAACATAACCAAGTTAACTATTAAATAAAAACACTCAAACGCAATAAAGTTGTGTTTTTTTTTTCGTTAAATAGGTGAACCGAATTGGATACGTTCGCGCGTATAGTAAACTGCGTCAAAAACATGTTCGCGAAACAGCTATTCCAACATCCGCCTTGTTGCGCGTCTAATAATTCAATTTACCGGAAGGCGAAGCTTTATTTTACCGGTAGATACTGCTTCGTAGCCAGGGAAGCAATACCCGAGCAGATAGCTTCGTATAAGTAGGTTTTTAGCAATCTGTTTTAGTGTATATATACACAATTTTATAGGGATTATTAGCTGATGTAATCAGAACGCGCTGATGAGAACTAAGATGTTGTTTCGCGAGCGAATTTTGATTTTAATGCACATTATTGTTGTTTATGTTGTTTTTAAATGTATAATAACTATAAATGTTTTATATATATGTGCCAAACTATAAGTTTGATGATAATGATACGTCGTTTTATTTAAAAGTCGCGAAAGACCGTTAATAATTGCCTTTTTATTAACAGTGCGCTTAAAGTTAACGGTGATCTGATATAAAACATTTTTATGTTGCACTAAAATATATATATATATATATTATATATATATATATATATATATATATATATATATATATATATATAAACGCGTATCTATCGGATTTGTTTGTCAAGGACTAATATATATATTTTTTATCGTGTACACAAAAGCAGAAAATAAATAAATATTCATTATACCAAGCCATTTAACCCAAAGAAAGTGAATTGTGTTTTTGGGCCTAGAATAATATAAGCACCCGTCAGGTTCATTGAAAGTTAGACAATAAATCAGTCAACAAAAATAAACAATCATAATAATAGTAATAATACAATAACCGAGTTCACTATTGTCGATTTTCATACAAAAATTGATGTGTACGTACGCGAATACGTAGGTATATGCGCGCGCATGTGTGTTAATTAAAAACACACTTTTAAATGCATATGTTAAAACTGCAGGGAAAGTAATATATTTGGCGGCCACCGACAGTGCACTGGCCGTCAACTAAAACTAGGACATTTTAGTACGGTTAGTGCACGTTGGTGGCCACCAAATAAAAGAATTTCCCTCCAGTTATGAAATATTTTTTAAATATATAGATATATATATAATATATATATATATATATATATATATATATATATATATATGTGTATATTGTCATCATGTATAAATGTGTGTGTTTTGTAAATAAGTGTGTCGATTTTTGCTGCGACATTTAATATTCGGATACCAGAGTATAAAACATACAAAACCAGACAGACAGAAGAAGTGTGTATTTGTATTTGCACATTCGATAGACTGTGTGCGTGCGCGCGCGTATTTCAGGAAGCCGAAAGAATGGATGAAATAAGAAGCGAAGAAATGGAATGAAAACAGTATTTGGCTGGGGACCAGAAGCATCTCAGTTATGCATTGAATGTCAGAGCTGCGTGGCGCTAGCAACTGCGCACTATTACACATATACACACCACTTTTAAAGGAGACTTATTGAACCCAAGATATCCAAATGTTTATGATCTCTATTTAAAACTTACTACGAGATCTTTTAATATTTAATTTAAAACAAATTAATTAAAAAAAACTTTTTTTTTATATACATATATATATATATATAAAAACTTTATTAATATTTATTTACTTCCCTAAACACATCTACACAGAAATAAACAATAATTCCCTAAAACATGTATGCGTCTATATGTATATACAAACAACATATGCCAAGTTGATTAGTAGGTGGTGATGACGTCAGTGGCTGACAAGCTCGAACAACAATGTGATACTTGTATAGTATTAGATTACACAAGCTTCCGTTTGAGAACGAATATATTAATTTATTTAAACAAACAGATTTAAAATGAATTTTGATATCTAGCCCCTTTTTTTTCTCCCCCCAGCCCTTAATCAGTTTGTGCCCTGTTTTAGTCAGGGAAATTAATACATTTCTGTCAGTGTTCTTTTGTCTTGTGAAAACAATATAAGGATTATCGTGGGACAACGTCGGCTAAATTTATTTACTTTTCTCCTCGGTTCTATAGTCGCGTCAACGACTGGTTTAACCTGTCATCCATTAGATGCGGTGTTTCACTGCTATATCACCTGGCGCTAAGCTTCATTTCTACACTGACGTCATCAAACACTCTAACTTGCAAATGAGTAACATTTTAGTTGTTTTTTCTCCATAATATACCTACTTATTACTTAGTATACACTTTGATGTGAAATAAATAATGTGAAAGAAACTGACCGCATTTATGTAGTTGATTAAGCTGAGTCCTCCGTCCCAAGGTTGCTCGCGGTCGCAGGACACATTCGAGGGTCGCAGCGTGTGCGATTGTTCGAGTGTCTGCAGTCCGATGGCGAACACGAACACGGAGTCGTACATCAGCGCCGGTTCGGCCTGAAAGCAAAGAATACAAGAGTGTTACACGGAGTTGGCGGTAAGCGGATTCAGCAAACATGACTCCCGTTCGCCGGGACATGTTCCGGTCAATAGGAACCTTCCTATTCAAAGGTGTTACCGAGGCAATTAACACTCGACAAAACCTAAGAAAGAAAAAAGACGTATTCTCGACAAATTTACTTGATAACATTTATGTTAGGGGGAAAGCATCCCATATGTGTGTATACGTCAGACACACACACAGGGGTGAGGTAGATAGATAGATAGAGATAGAGTGAGAGACATTGTGGTGTACAATGAAAGAGGGGCAGAGGGGAGGGGAAGATATATATTATATATTTACATATATATATATATATATATATATATATATATATATATATATATATATGTATATAGTATATCTCTATCTATCTTACCCACCCCTCATTGAAGATAAAGAGAGAGAGTGAAAGAGAGAGAGAGAGAGAAAGAGGAGAGAGATATATAGATAGATATAGATATATATATAGATATATATATATATATATATATATATATATATATATATATATATATATATATATAACATATATATATATATATATATATATATATATATATATATATATATATATATATATATATATATATATATATATATATATATATATATATATATATATATATATATATATATATATATATATATATATATATATATATATATATATATAATATACAGACAGAGGTGGACAATGAAAGAGGAGTAGAGGGAGGGGAAGATATATATATATATATATATATATATATATATATATATATATATATATATATATATATATATATATACCTCTTTCATTGCCCATCACTGTGTGTCTGTCTCTCTCTCTCTCTACCCCCCCCGCCCATAACGGTTAGTGTGTGTCTGACGTATACACACACATATATATATATAGAATGCTTTCCCCCTAACATATATATATATATATATAGAGAGAACGAGAGAGCGCGCGAGAGAGAGAGGGGTAAACTAAATTATTTTAAAAATATATTTCATAACTGTAGGAGAAGTATTTTATTTGGCGGTCACCGACGTCGCACTGGCCGTCAACTAAAACTGGGATCAGGGTACATTTTCAAATTTTATTTGTATGTAAGCCTGTCTGTAAAATTGTGGGTATGTAACATGAAATTCGGGGCTTCTTGTTTATTTAAGTAAAGGAACAAAACAAAAAACGATGTTTGCTATAGCGTTGAGTTGCTTGTGTATACACTGATAAAGAAATAAATGTAGGGTAGGGAAGACGCCACATGCGTAACATCTATTATTCAAATATTTACTAAAAAATCCACACCGAATCCAATCAACAAAATATATTACTCTATATATATATATTTATATTAGTTCCAACAATGATCGCAACCAGTTACCGCATATCAAATACATTAATTTAATTCAATGTTTAACAAACTTTGTTATTTAACCAGACAATTTGACTCACCATATATGTGTGGGCGTATGTTTGAAACTATACTTCATATGAAAGCTTCAACAAATATATAGATACGTCCATCTAACTTACAAAGCACGAAACACTGGTCACCAACAATGCATCTTCAGGTACACAATATGCACATTACAAACACCGCCATTGCACATTTACACTAATTAACGAAATTAAAACAGTTTTCTCGAAACACGAATACTTAAGCGCGCCTGTAGTTGCACCCAAAACAAATTCCGTAAACGATAACAATTGACAACAGATATAAATTAAAGTTTGCTCGGGTTTAAATCGTATTGGAATAAAACCAATTGCTGCACATTTGTTTGGGGTAAATAGAAAACTGTATTACCGACCAAACAATCCCATATAAATACACGATTTGATGCAAATAGCTTTGCTCGAACTTCAAACAATAAATTACGGCTATGTTTGGTTAGGTTTTTTTTACCAGTCGAGATGTACCGCGATAAAATATAACATTTTTTTTTAAAAATCGTTTTTAATTGAATTCACATGATTAATTATACTGGATTTCCGTTAGTATTTAGCACAAAAACGATCTAAACTAAAGGAACAGACACGTGATCTTGACATATATACACAATTTATCATATTTTATATTAAAATTAGTTTGTATAATGAAGTAGTCATTATGCAGCAACTGGTTCACTGTTTTTGAGGTTAAAACTGCACTTTAAGATGATAATTATATTTATAGATTACACAATTTTGAATGTATGTGTGTGTGTGTGTGTAAGTTGGTTTGTCCGCCCACTTAGTTGGGGGAACTGTATTGATATGTTTATGATCCCGTTGGGGAGAGTTTATAAGTCAGTGAATGCAGTTCTGCCAACCGAGAACGCGAACGTGAAGACGATAAACACACGGTTGGCGGAACTGGAGCACCGCACCGTTCCCGCACCGCGTTGCATAGCACAGATTGTATTTTAGCAAAACATAAAAAGCGACGCGACCTTTGCCAGATTATTCATCACGATTCACGAGTGAATATTCTACCGCATATGTATAAACCGCGAAAAGAACATATGCATCATTATTTCATACCATTATTATTCGTATATAACGCATAAAATTACGTATTTACATTAAATATATATACGCATTAGAAATTTAAAACTAGATTTTTGAATGTTTCGCTTCCCCTTCCATTTAACATTGTTGCCAAGCAAATAAAAATAAACAAATAATTTTGTTACTGTGGTATTAAGTCATTCTAAACAAGTTTCACCTCGTTCGTAAACGACACTGATACGTATAAGTCTTGAAAAAGACTGATTTAAAAAATAAAGCGTATTGAAAAGTTTAAAACGTAGAAAGAAAGCTAGAAAAATCAAATGACAGATCAGAACACTAAACAGCAATGGCTATCAATGTACGCCAACATCTAGTAATAAAATAACCCTATTACCTGTCCTAATCTTGACTAAAAAACACTAAAGAAGAATGACGTCATTCTACAATAAGAATGATTTATAAAGAAAATTACATCAATTTTTTCGTCGGCACGATTTATTTGTGAAACAGTTTGAAAATAAAATACAATTACGCAAATGAAGTCCACTGGAAAATATGAAGAAAACAAAAAATTGATGCGAAATAGACGTAACGTCGTTAGTAAAATACGCCGAAAGCGTATTTAACATTGTTTAGCATACAAAGCGTGCGAGTAACCGGTGTGAGAGTTTCACAGAAGAACACTGTACAATTTCACAAATTTAACCAATAAACAAACACTATATTCCTAATGCTGTTATTATTATTATTACGACAATACCCCTTGCAGAATATTCGTTATTTTTATATCTAAACTCAAAGTTATTCCTTTCGTTTTTTAATCATTTACAAGACAATTGTTTTAAAATGTTATACGTATTTTTAAAATATTAAATTCAAATAATGGTCCGTTGTTTTACGTCTTCCTAAAGACGACAAACTTTGTTCTGTTTGTTTTTTATATATTTATATGCATAAATGTTTCGTTCATTGTTAGCCAGTTGCTTTTATTACGTAAAAATGGTATTTTTTTTGTTAAATAATATTGCGAATTGTCTGCAACAGATATATTTACGTAATTCTGTAGTGAGAGCTGCGTCAAATCCAGCTACATTGATGACTAATGAAACTTTTTTCATTAACGTCACATGTTTTACCAGCATTTACCAATATTTTTGTGGTTTGAGGTAAAAACAGAGTTAAAAAAAAACAACAACAACGCTCGGTAACATGGAAAATGCGATTACCTTCATTGTGTGTTTTAGTCAGATGTATGAGGTTTACGTTGGGCTTTTTATACGAGTTTTCCACATTTTATTTTCATATGTGTAACTCTACCTGTCTAAAAATTAATTTACAGCAGTTGCTCTTACTAATAAAAATAAATATTATACACGCGCATCAAGCATATTTAAATATAAAAATTAAATAATTAAAATAAAGCTCGTTCAATATACAACATAGTTTATTTCGACTTAAAACAGCATTTAAAACAAAAATACTTCATACATATATTGTTTAATATCTCATTTTATATTCTATTTTCATTATTTCATATAATACACATGTATACATATATACACGCCCCTCCCGAACCCGCCCCATCCCACTCACACGCCTCTCCGTACCTACACACCCATTCGCACCTACACGCCCCTTCCCAGCGTAACAACACACACAGACACCCATTCATTTATACGTACTCACGCACACGTACTCTTAAGTACTCTTTTTGAAGGTTAAATTTGATATTTAAAAAGAATATGCGACGTAGTACTTATTAAAAGAAGCGAATATTTTTTTTATTACGAAGAATTTCAAAGAAAATCCAGAGAATGAAACCGAGGTATTCTTAATCAACTTCAAGCGCAGATATTTTAAGTAATTATATTTTAAATTAAGTGTTATCTATATATATTTATATATATATATATATATATATATATATATATATATATATATAAAAATAAATTGGTTAAAAGTTTTTATGTATTATACAAAATTAAATTGTTTTCGTGTTTTTTTTCAAAGAAAATATATATATAGACAGGATGATTCTAATTAACGTAGTTAATTAGAAAATTTGCAAATAAGAACTCTTAGTTGTGGGTGTGTTTGCATTTGTATGCTTTCGTAATAATTAAAATTACCGCTAGTGTGTATTTGTGGGGGAAATCATAATTATTCATTTAACAAGTGTGCAATTTGCAGAAAAACATATTTTTATATGCTTTCGATACAATCTATAAACAGTATTCATCATATGTGACAAAGTGTATATATTTATTTATAGAATACTGGTAGAAAATATATTCCATTTCAAAGTCCTTTTCATTTGTTTGACAACGATATTTTTCAATCGTATTCGTATTTTACAAACTTCAATTCACACCTATTGTTACTCAACACTGGTGATTTTTTTCAATATATATATATATATATATATATATATATATATATATATATATATATATATATATTTATTTATATATTTATATATATACGTGTAAATAAAAACGTTACTACATTTTATACTAAACCATATTGTATTTTACGTTTGGGAATATTATATATATATATATATATATATATATATATATATATATATATATATATATATATATATATATATATATATATATATATATATATAAATAAATCTATTTAAAAAACATCGGCCATGTATTGGTGTAAAGTTAGTTTATTGTCAGATTTCCAAAGAAAACATATGTATTTCAGATTTTAAATGTTGGATTTTATAGTAGTATAAAGAAAATATTATTATTCATTACATATTATTAAAAATTATTATGGCCGGGCATTTTTTAGTTTTCAAATTAACTTTAAACCAGAGAAAATATTTATATATAATATTTTAAATTATTTACTAACCTTTGTAACGGTTTTTCACTAAACTTGTTCGTGACACTGACAATAAATGTTAGAATATTTGAATATTTAAAAAAGTTGACATGCATAGTAGATACGATTTATTATATATAATTTTCCATACCTATGTAACTATGGCAATATAAATAGGATAATAGCAATTTTCTCGTAACTGGTACACTTTTTGAAGAAATGTTTCAAACAAAAGTTGTGCAGAATATTAATATCTTTCAATGTTATTCTAATTATTTTTACTGCAAGTATAGCCGTTTCAGAGATATTGCAGAAATTGCAAAAAAAGTCTTAAGTAAACATGCACTTCCGGTTTGAATTTGCTTTTGAAAAATAGGAGGTTTTCGCCCCAGGCATATACAAATCTTAAGTTTAAAGTTTCATAAATTTATCTTCAACGGTGTAGAGCGCATACACACAGACAGATGTCATTCCAAAAAATAGTCAGACTCAATTCAGGGCAGGTCAAAAGGTGTATTTCCGTAAAAATTTCGAGAATTTTTTTTTTCGTGATTACAATACTTACTTATTACTTCGTAAAAGAAAGTAAAAATCATAACTGTAGGGGAAGTCTTTTATTTAGCGGCCGTCAACTAAAATGTACCCCGGTCCCAGTCTTAGTTGACGGGTAGTGCACCGTCGGTAGCCGCCAAATATAAGACTTCCCGCTCCAATCATGATATATATTTTTAAAAGATTTACAATTGAGTTTATCACACTGATGATATTTTCAATATATATATATATATATATATATATATATATATATATATATATATGTAGTATATAGTTATTATTTAGATTAGTCAAATAACCACTCAGTAGGTGCTCGTTAATGTTAGACCCTAATAATGATTTGACAGTTATATTCATCAGTTTACGACGAGGATTCAGAATGACAGTTTTGGATTATGTTTGACCTAAGTATATAGTTCAATTAATAGCATGTTTGAGCGATGTAACTTTAATAACAAAGTTAACTTTAAATAACAAAACTTCTACGATTTGCAATACAATAAAAATAAACGAAATTGAGATCACAGGATTTTTTTTTGTATGAACAAATATTGTATTACATTAAATGTAAACAAACTTATTTAATTTTGTTTATATTTACAAAATATGTACCCCGGTCGCAGTTTTAGTTCAAGGCCACTGCCCCATCAGTACCCGCCAAATATATTACTTCCCCTGCAGTTAAGTAATAATCAATAAAAGCCCTAACATGTTTTACTTTGTTGTAAAACAAATCTAGACATATCTATATATATATAAAAACATTTCTGGTTATTAGAATTAAAAAGTTTTTTAGTAGATTTATATTCTCTGAACTAAATAGCAATTAAAAAATATATATATATATATATATATATATATATATATATATATATATATATATATATATATATATATATATATATATATATACATATTTTACGGTCGTGAAAAAAATGCTACAAACTAAATCATCTTTAGACAGATTTTCTGAAAAACTGCCCAACTAAATTCATAATTCAAATTAGAATTGTTTTAAAGCCCAATTAATATCAGTTTTAAGTTTCTGCGTTTAAATAATTCATGAGTGATTCCCCATGTAGCATAATCCGTCGTAGAACTAAACATGTTTACCCGGATATATATATATATAAAAAAAATTTTTACGCTGGTTTGTCATTTTTCAGTATTTCACGCACGATTTTTCGTGCTACATGGCTCGTCCGCGCAATAATAATAATAATAGCTTCAGTGATCTTGACACGACTGCCAAGACGACTTCATCTACCACCTAACATTCAACGTGCAACGTCGCGTTGTTAGCACCATCGCACCGGTAGAATTTGTCTAATGATCAACATGTGCTATGCATTCGCACGACAGCGCATTTAGAATGTTCGATGGAAAAAGCGCGGCTGGAGGAAGCGACCGACGCGACGGTGTATAGCTGATGATACCACTAGAACTGGCGCCAAACTTTACCCCCATTCAGCCGTTCGATCATCGCGAATCGATCTGTTTGCGAAAATGTTTGGCAGAGACGGACAACAACGCCAATCCTATAAACTACACGTGATATAACGAAAACAACGTGTACTTTCTTTGTAAATACATATTATCTCTTTCTGCCTTCCCCCTACCCTTCCCCTCACCAAGCTGAGTATGTGTGCGCGGACGTGTGTGTGTGTGTGCAGGCGTAATTTCAAAAATAGAGATCGAATGTTGTTTATTTTATTTTGTAATAAATAAAATATTCGATTTATTATTTATTGTAAGAAAGTAAAAAAATTATGATTTTAGCTAAAAAATATTCAAAACAATATGTGATCTGGTGTGCAGATTAAAAACTTTTCCTTTGCTGAGTGTGTTTACTCTGCTATGCACTCTGAATGTAATGTAAATATTGTGGATGGGTGTCTCTTGAAATATTGTTGATGTAGGAATAATTTATACGTGTCTGCATAAAAAAATAGAGGAAAAAGTTCCGGGGTGCTTTCTTGTAAACTATGTATGTATACAAGGGTGTATGTCTGATAGCGAGACTAACGTGAAATATGACTTTGTTTTGAAGACGATGGTACTTATATAATATAACTTACGAAAGTAATTTTTTATTCTATATAAATAAATAAATAAATATATAAACTCAATTGAAAATTATTTAAAAAAAAAAAACATAAATGCAGGGGACCTTAATATATTTGGCGGCAACCGACGGTGCATTAGCCGTCAACTAAAACTGAGCTCGGGGTACAAATTCAAATTTATTTCGTTAATATGTTAAATGACTATATAACATATATGCCTACTTCAACACGGGTTTTTGTGAATAATCCACTCATTAATCTGTAAATCCAGCCTCTAATTACCATGGATTACAACTTAAAATTAGTAAACAACGCACAGTTAACGCCGCAATAAGTTTCGCATTTTAGTTTCAACATTTGTCAAAAACAACGCATGAGTTATGTATATGTGTAGGGGGGCATATTGTTGAACAACTCACCTGAATAACAGTGAAATTATGTAGAGCGAAATTGTGCGACGGCTGAAACTTCTGGATGTCCCGAAGTACTTCGCGGACTGCCAAATCACTGGCGTCAACTACTCGGAATGCAGTCATATTCACAAAGTTGTATTTGAAGTCTTCTAAGTCAAACGTCTCAATGTCAAACGTAGTGAATAAATAGTGGTATTTGTAGTCGTTCATTTGCAATTGTAAGATCTGTACACAAAACGCCAAACTTTACTATTACCGAAAGTCGAAATGAAACAAGACAACCGTACACTTTGCATGATGTGAACATAAATAATAGATAATTCTAAAATCCCTAAATGTTTGGTAACAGTTGAATAATGTGTGATTTATGTTGTTTATGATTGATGTAATATAAGGAGAAATAATAAAAAAATAAAAGTTGGAGGAAAAGATTGTGTATGTGTTTTATGATCAATCCGATAAGATTGTAAGCGGATTATATTCGGATTTGGTTTATTTCTCCGCAGTTTTCCTATATTTATTCATGGAATACTAGATTTGAATGTATAGAAAGCATTTATTTATATATATAAATATAATCAGAATTCCAATATTTATTATAAATAAAGTACACGGCTATGTGATACTTACAGCTCTGAGGAAGTGTTGCATGTTTGACGGTTTGGTGTCGATGACCAAATTATTAATTTCTTTATTCTTAATTTCCTTCAACACTCCCCTGTAACTCTCCGGATCTGCTTGCCGCAAATGTATTTCCATCTCGCGATGCTTCGGTGAACGGACGAGTTCCCGTAATTTAATCAAACCTGGAAACAATGAATGAGACATATATATATATATATATATATATATATATATATATATATATATATATATATATATATATATATATACATAAAGTCACAGTCTCGCGAAACAATAAAAATATTGCCAATTTTAATAAATTCGCTACATCCTCCAGAGATATTGTCAGTTATTATTAAATTCTATAAGTGATTCTAATCGAAAACGAACGTCATTCTGATTAAATACATTTAATTATTTTGTCTTTTCAAACACAAACACAATTTTCACTTTATTTTAATGAAAAATTGCTTTTACAACGGATGAAACTACTCTTTTGCCAGATTGCCAGTTGGGTTTTATCAATACTACACTATTTAAAATAAAACGTCCATAAACAAATACACACCATACACAGAGAGCGGAAGGAGGCAGTGGTACGATTGGAGAGAGCGGGAGAGGGAATGGGTAAGGTGGGAAGTGGAAAGGGTAGGGTGGGAGTGGGAAATGGTAAGGTGGGAGGAGGAAGGGAAGGTGGGAGGGGAAATAGAGTAGGGTGGAAGGGGGAAAAAGTGAGAGAGGGAAAGAGTAGGGTGGGAGGGAGAAATGGTAGGGTGGGAGGGAGAAATGGTAGGGAGAAATAGGGATTAAAATCGGTCTACTAAGAATAATCTGTTCATTTCGAAAAAACTTCATATAATATATATAACTTACGAAGGTGCTTCTTTAGTTCTAATCACTAAAAAGACACTTTACAGTGTAGCCAACCTAAATAAACCATCAATATTAATCCATAATTAGGTTATTGCAAAATTGACCGAACCTCTCAGCCTTAATTCAAGGACATGTCCTCTTAATAGACATCCTAATGTACCACTTACTACTAACTCAATAAAATCTAACTCAATATATTCAAATTCATTTCTAAACACAAATCAAAACTATAACCTTGAGAACCTTTGTATGAAAACTAAAATCCTAATCAGGAATTACCTTTAAATAGAGTGACAAACAACGTCGTTTTTAAAACCAATAATACGTAATTCAGCCTTTATCTGTCGCCGTTCGGCTACTTTGAAATCGTACGACAACCAAACGAAAGCGGATTGATCACAATCGTTTACCGAAAAAAGGAAAACTTTTGGTTGTTATATAAAAATAGAAGATCGCGGCAGTTGATCCAGATTATTCAATCAACTCAGTTCAAGATAATGAACGAAACAGTATCAATGGATTTGGAGTCTTTGTTGATTAAAACCAAAAAAGATTTTCATCCGCGTTTTAAACTGATTTCTAAACGAATCCATTTAAATTTCTATAGAAGCAATTAACACTTAATAAATGACAAATGTTGCGATTCGTATCTTATCTGCGTATTACATGAAAATAAAACTTCTCTGAAAATGTATTCTTAAAAGTGCGCTACATATAACTTTTTCGCGATTGTAACTGTAAAAACGATTACCTAAGCTCTATATGGAGTAAAACATAGACGATTTAAAAACGTTTGCAGTTCATTTGTTATTATTTCAAACCTATAACGTGGTTACCATACTAAAAAGTATTCTCTAGTGGTAACCCTGGCAACTTTTACGACAGCAATTTTCCAAATGCATCCATTAGTATTCCAGTATGCACATTCTGGATCCCATCCAGAAAAGTTTAATTTTTAGGCGACTTGCGACGTAATATGAAAACGGCGTTTCAAATATAATATATTGCGAATCACCAATCGGGTTTCCAATCAATACTGAAAATAGATTTTTTATCTAATCCGATCAACAACTCACCGTAATCTTCTTCGTATATAATCGCTACTTTGGTCCAGTTGAGAAAGGTCATAACATCCAGAAACGCATTGTTAAGAAGATGTTGGGCTGGGTATAGGTTAATGGAGAACTCTTTAACGTCTGTGTCCAAATCGAGACGGGCTTCCAGGTGTGGTATGTCCAACGCGTCACAGATTGAGTGGATGTGCGTGCCGAGCATTGGGTCAGATGGACCGAACACCGCATGGACACCAAATTGCATTTGGTTACAAGCTGCAAAATCACAAAATTTACTACATAACTAAATTATACAATAAAATAAACTTCCAATAAAAAATTGTCTTATTATATTTCTAATAAATACATAAAACTACTTTCTTATATGAAGTAATATTTGGCGGTAACTGACCGTGCACTGGCCGTCAACTAAAATTGGGAACAGGGTACTTTGTAAATCACACATTTTGTGGATATATATATATATAGTTTTTGGCGATTTTAAGCCAAATCAAGCGTTATTTTGTAAATTTACTCATTTAAGAAATTAAAGGCAATAAAATTGTCTAGACTTTTTGCTTGAAAAGTTTTTTGATATAACTTCCGGTTTAAGTGTTATACCTGTTTGAAGTTTCGTAATTTTTAATCTATTTAAGTATGCTTCGAAACAAGCAATGATTTATTTAGAACCTATCTAGACATTGCATTGTTACAGAAAATATAATTATGTTTCCGTTTGTTAATAAACAATTTTATATATTTTTATTTTAGTATTATTTCTATTTAATATATATATATATATATATATATATATATAGTCCCTAAAAAAAAAAAATATTTATATATATATATATATACATATATATTAACAAATTAAACAATAAATAACAAGTTTTATGCAAATTTAACCATAATAAAAATCTAGTATTGTACGTCACTACTAAATAGTTAATAAAAAACAAAAATAGCAGTTATATATTGACGATTAGTTTTTTTAGGTATCATATACATATATGTATATAAGAAGCTACAAGGCTACTCGCAATAGTTTCTCTCTGTGCATATCGAGATTTTAAGCTATTCCGAGCCGCCTGCACATAAGCATATATAAAATATGAGGTAACCTAATGTTTTCTTTAAAATATATGCATTATGATACAGTAGGATGGATGTGTGCCATTTAACATACTTTAATATGACATTTTCTTATCGAAATACGTATTTTAGTACATAAATATATTCTGTAGTTACTTGGTGTGGTGTGAAAAGTACTCAAATAGTATTATTAATATTTTAAACCATCACAAACACATATATATATATATATATATATATATATATATATATATATATATTCAATGCATTTTCTAAAAAAAAATCGCTATTGTCTTAAGATTTATTATACTACTGCTGAGCTTATCTAAGTTTTTTCAAAATTAAATACAACTTTATATCGATAACTGGCCAACGGCCAAATGGAGGACAGTTTTGACGTTCTTTTCTATCATGTTTTGTAAATGTCGTAAAAAAGGTTGCAAAGCCCTAGACGCAAAACAAACTTTGGGGCTTGCGCCAATGCATCCAGCGCAGCAATATTTAATATATTTTGTGTCTCCATAAATGTTCTTTGTTTATATGGTGATTATATATATATATATATATATATATATATATATATATATATATATATATATATAATGAATTAGGATTGATTATTTAAGATCTAGTTTAGTTTCTGAAATATTAAAGTGTTTTTGTTTAATTTAAAATAAATTAATTGATGATAACTGATAAACATAGAATGGTTGTTGATGTATTTTATCGCGATAAATAATTGTCCATTTTGTGATTGGTATTTGTTTTAGACAGTATCGGTACTAATGTTATTATAACCTAACCTGATCGCTTTTGCCGGTAACGCGTTTTGTGTTCTCCTGAAAACTTTCAGGGAATTGCTTTCTCGAGCAAAAGTTACTTAGAATTCAATGTAAAGTTTATGGACAACAGAAATCTTTGTATTTTCTGAAAAGGCGTGCTCTTCTTTAATACACGCACCAACAAACAAACATACAAAGGATTTTTGTTTAGAACAACATTGTAATTAGCCAGCATCCTTATTTTTGAAGTACTCATTTTACAAAATTCCTTCTAGAATTATTTCGTCGATTTAAATTTATTTTCAATGCTACATTTCCTACAATTTTAAACCTTTCAAATTTTTTTTTAGATTATCTCATTAATATATATATATATATATATATATATATATATATATATGTGTGTGTGTGTGTGTGTGTAAGTGTGAACGTTCTATAGTTGAAAAAGTTCTGTAACAAAAGTAGTTGTATACCAGAAATATTTGTTCATATGACAAGAGTTACAATTACTGTACTAGAACTAAAAACTTCTAGAATAATATTCACATGATTACTAAGTTTTCCGAAAAACACTATTAAATACAACATCAGTAATAAATAATAAATGAATCCATTTAAGCTGAAACTTCTTACTTGAAACCTCCGAATTATAATTGAATTATTTAGGCGATTTCGCACAAAAGAAATAAAGAATCAATTAGTTAAAATAATTAAATCAAATAGATATTATGAACATCTTTTTCGCCGACTTGTCCTTGTAATAACATCCGGGTTTAACTCGTTACAGTTTATTAGAGATAATTGAAGAAAACTCTGCGCGAAAGTGAATTTCATGAACAAATGTTCTCACGGAAACGTACTTGTTGTATAGTACCTATAGTGGCTGCCCTGGAAATAGTGAATTACACGGAACAAATGGCTGGAGAGTGTTGAGAGTGAATGAGTCTCCAGAGTGACTGTAACAAGCCGAACGAACGAACGAACGAACAAGGCTTGAACGAGATTTGCCCATTGGCAACGGCGCGCGGCCGTACACTATTGTCAGTGCGTTGCCCGCGTTTGCTTACAGCACTGGAAATCATTATTCGCCACTTGGGGATACTCGCTTTTATTTATCTTAAACAAACAATGTGTATTTCACTCTTAATGCACACCCGCACAAGCTTCAGATTTTCTCCTAAATCATCATTCATCATTTACTACTTTCTATATATACATATATAATTAAAAATACAAAAATAAAAAAACACCTATTAGTAATCATTTAAACAATCATGCTTATTTATCTTTAAAATTCGTATTAAATTTACAATTATCGCACAATCGAATTAATACTACTAACCTTAAAATAAATATATATATATATATATATATATATATATATATATATATATATATATATATATATATATATATACAATTTTGTATGTTAATAAAACTTCTATAAAACATACAAAACTTCATTATATATATATATATATATATATATATATATATATATATATATATATATATATATATATATATATATATATATATATATATATATATATATATATATAAACTCAATTGAAAATTTAAAAAAAAATCATAATTTTAGGAGAAGTGTCAATATTTGGCGGCAACCGACCGTGCACTGGCCGCCAACTAAAACTGGACCCGGGGTACATTTTTATATCAAATATATTTTATAATAAATAAATAATATTTACATATGTACAAATAATGATAAACAAACGCTCAAAACGCATTTTTTTTAAATTTCACAATATTTATTTATTATTTCGAATAAAAAACTAAACATGATTAAATTTGTATAAATATAAGTTAACGCTTCAATTTGTCAATATATATACATATATAAAAAAAAGCTCAGAATAACCTTAACCTTTGGGTAATAAATTAAGTTAAACATAATAAAGTTGGCAGAAAGTTTATTCAAGATACTCAAGCGACTATAAAACGCATAAGTCATAAGTGAACGGCCGCTATTGCAGCAGACCAGTCGACGCCGCAATAAAACGCCATTTTGGCCTTAGTGAGAAGTCAATACTCAAACTACTTTGCGAGATCATCGTAAAAAGTTTCAACAATGTTATTAATACCGTTATATATCTGTGCACAGTTTCCGAAATCATTCCAAACGAAGTTCCGAACCTTTAATCATTCAATCACCCAATTGCACGTTCAAAATTCTAAACAAAAATCCTTTACCCAAAGTCAAATCTAAATTTCTATGGTAATAATTATGAATCGACGTCCATACCCAATATTCACATACAAATTTTATAAATATCTTCCAAAAATGATGTTTTGTTTACGTTGTTTATTAATTAATCCTGAGATTTTTGTTGTTTTGTGATATTTTGTTGTGTCATACTCATAAAAAGGATAACATAACAAATAAATAATAGAGATCTAGTCGCGAAAGGCAAAAAAAAAAAAAAAACAGGAATTATTGTAAAAACGCCGAGATAAACGGCGGTGCAGTCGCATTGCGAGTTGAAGTGTTCGTTATTCTCGTACACAAATAAAAACATGATAGTTACGTGTCGTCACAGAAGTTTTAAGTACTATAAATTCAACGTAGTTAATCCGAATTTAATTGGTTGGATTAACTCAAGTTGAATTTGAAGTACTTATTTTGAACATTATTTAAAATGGATCAATTTACGGCCGCTAAAATCTTATATTATTTATAATACAAATAAATTAATATTTTCTCATTATTATCTTAAAAACTATTCAACAAATTTAAAATATTCATACATACATGCACACACACTCACTAGGGAGGGGGAAGATAGGGAGGAGTGGAGAGGGAGGGGAGAAGAGAGGGAGGGGTGGGGAAGAGAGAGAGAGGGGTCGATTGTTGGGGCGGGGGGAGAGGGGAAAGGAGAGAGAGAGAGACCACACACACATACATACATATAATCTACAAAATACGTTTGATTTGAAATTGTACCCCGGTCCCAGTTATAGTTAACGGCCAGTGCACCGTCGGTTACCGCCAAATATAATACTTCCCCCGCAGTTTTTTTTTAAAAAATTTTAATTGAGTTTATCTATAATTAATGTTATAGATATTTAATGATAATACACACACACACACACCGCGAATTAAATTGTCCTGGAATAAGTGAAAAAAAGAGTAATTTGTAACCATAAAAGTAATGTACTGGTAGAAGGATTAATATTTGAACTAGATAAGAGATAATTTTTTGTTTGTAAATAGTGAAGATTATAATGATTGACGGCAACGTCGTTCAATTTAAATCAAGATAATTTAAAATATAAAACGGGTGAATAGAACCCTGAATTGAATAAAATGTAATAAGTTCTTTAGAATTTTTAAATTGAAACTAAGATAATTTATAGCACTCTTTATCTTTACAGTTTATAATTAAATACTAACAATGAAGTATTATTTTTATGTGTGCACCTGTCCGATGAATAATTGAATCGATTTACACTAGGTGTCGGAGTAGATTTAAAAAAAAAATAATAGTAGTTTCCTATCGCGTAAAATGTCAGTGAAAATATTATTCGTCAAGTTGGTATGAACAAGGTGATGAAATGAGCGTTGTTCGCTTGGACGCGCTGAATCACCAAATTGATATAAGACCAACTCCAACACGGAGGAGGGTAGAAGACTCGGAGGCAATGTTTCCAGCGAAATTGCTCAACAACGAAAATATCTGCTGGAAAATGCGATGTTGTTATCATGGAAATTTTTAATGAATTTGGTAAACTTTACTTTTTATATTACAAGTAAAAAGAAGTGTGTAGACATCCGGAAAGATTTGCACTCAAGAAAACTTATTACCTACGGATTATGTTGGATTTAAAAAGGGGAAAATCACCTCTCATCGTGCACTCTAGCTTACATCAATGATGCTAAATATTCTCGTCGAAATATCCTTATTTTTTACATTCCTCAAACAATTAATATATATATTTAATATATGTATATATATATATATATATATATATATATATATATATATATATATATATCTTAAGGGGAAGTAATTTAATTGGCGGCCACCGACGGTGCACTGGCCGCCAACTAAAACAGGGACCGGGATACAATTTTAAATCAAAAGTGTTTTTTTTTTGTACAAATATTTCTAGACTTATTCGAACGTCTAAAGTTAGTTCGCCATTTAAGAAACGACGTCAAATCATATCTAAAGTTGTTATAAAAGTTTAATCGGCCATCTGCAATATCCTGTATCATAATTGAAATCGATACTCGATAATCACGATAGTAATATCACCAAGTTTAGGGTCGGAATCGGAATCATCCAACCTTTGCGGGCGTTAACTTTACGAATCCCTTCCGCTGCTTGACACCAAGGCTTGCCATACATTCTCTACAATGTCAAACTGCAAACCTACTAACAAAAAATCTTAATATGGAGTTACCAACATTAAATTAACATAACTTTGAAAATTATTTACCATATGTCAACTAATAATTAACTATTTACTCAGATATACAATAAATGAAGTAAAACCTGTTGCCTGACTATTAGTGTGATTTTGAGCAAGTTATAGATCTGTAACGAGAATCTGTAAAATGTTGAACGGGTTTAAATATTTTATTTGAATAATTAATCGAACATTTATGGAGTTTAAAAAATATATCGAACATAATTCTTATGCTTAAACATGTATTTTATTTAAATATGTATTAATTATGGAACTAGAGGTTTTTGAAAATTTGAAGAATTCTTATAATATTTTTTGTGTAGTTAAGATGAAAATAGATTTCAGAGCTGATTAGCTATTGTTTTAGTGTCACTGTATTCTGTGCGCATTTCTTCTGAAGCGTAACTCTATGCAAATTTTAGTTGGAGATCTTATGAAGTTAATTCAAGAATCCATTAGTTTTGTTTGTGGTTTTATTTTTCTTTTAAATAGGAAAGTTTCCGTTGTAACTAATGTGTTTTTGTTCAAAATATTAATGACGTTTTTTTATTTTTTTTATATATTTTTCAGCTTAATATATAGATAATCTTTAATAGAATGTTATGCGAGTTGACATATAGTTAATATTTAGGGTGTTTTTGTCGTGTTGAAGCACACACACACACACACACACATACATACATACAAACAGTCGAATCAGTATAATATAATAAATTCATTTATTCATAGTTGGTACGTTGACACGGTGGTACTGGTGGGTAGATGGCGAATTAATTTATGATATTTTGGTGCGTTGCAAGTTGTAACATAGTCAGACAAACAATTGTTTTGAGCCGTAACAAACCGAGTAATATTAATACGAACGGTTATAATGTGGTGTATACCGCGTATGGTGTACGATGTACGGCGTACACCTTCGAACATAAGTCTTGTCCCTTTATAGGTACCTAAAGTCTCGCAACCAGCATTGCATGATTTGAATGCAAGTTATGCAGCACGTACAAAATCAGTTAAATTCACGTAATTTAACAACCCCTACCATAATAAGCGAATGATATGGATTCACCTACGTAATTTACCTGATTTTGTACGTGCTGCATAACTTGCATTAAAATCATGCAATGCTGGTTGCGAGACTTTAGGTGGCTAGAAAGGGACAAGACTTATGTTCGAAGGTGTACCTAGTATAGTAATACTTCTGATTATTATGTAAATTGTATTGAGAACCGGCAGAGCGGCGTTCAGTGGAGCAGCACGCGGCCGCATTAGCATACCCTGATGCTAATTCTATCATAGATTTCAATAGGCTTTTATGGTAACATCGCGGTTACATCTTAGATCAATAGAAGAACATCTTTAATACAAAGGACGATTTGAAAAGCATACAATTACAACAACTTTCTTCTTCTTACAGCAACCACACAAACCTCTCGAATTTACCTCTCACGCTCGCATTCAAACTCATTAATTTGTTCAAACAAACTGATATTTTCAAAAAAAAAAATATATATATATATATATATTTAATTACGAAAAAAAAAACATACACTTTGGTTGATATTTTTAAAGATATATTTTCAATTTCATATTCAGCTACTACTGAAACTTGGTTTTATTAAATTTTGTTTGTTCTGAAAACATGTGACGGCTTCATCTAATAACATATGATGGAAGACATCTACTGGCAAAAAATAAAAACGCTTTCAGCCTGACAACTTAAACACACACATCCATACAAACACACACGGGGGGGGGGGGGGGGGGGGGGGGTATAAGTTTCATACACTGTAAGGTGCATAGAAAATTATATTTTGACACACACACACATAGAGAGAGAGAGAGAAAGAGAGGAGATTCATAGACACGGTAAGGTGGTACAGAAAATTATATTTTCTGGCCGCTAACAACATTTAATAAATCTGTGTTATGCGACCGTGTAAAGGGGCCGTAGGGTTTCGGTTGTATTAAGTACATACTTTATAAGTATCAACGCAATTTTGTGCCAACCATTAAGTATATAGTACATATAACCAAAATGGCTTTCGCGACTTTACCATATATTGTGGTTGACGAGCGTATGATACAATTTCATCTCATCTATAAAGTCTTATTATTACGCCGTGTAACAAGAAGAGAGTCGGGCGCGTTCTACTACTATGTTTGACATACCAGCTAATCTAGAAACGATTTCCGACCGCCGACATCAAAGACTCATGGAAATTTCGCTTATTTTGTTCATATTTCATAAAACAATATTACTTTTTATCCATTTCACATATATACATAACGTTGATTTAAAAATCCAATGATTTAAAGACACATTTCCCCAAACTAACACCCACAACAAACATATCATCACACAACTCACATTTTCCTTAAATAATTTAACACATATTTCTCCAAACTAACACCGGTAAAAGTACACACAAACACATCACACAACTGACTCTTCTCCTTAAATCACATTCTAAACCATTCTATATTTGATTATCATATATATATTATAGTTGTATCGGTCACCCATCCAAGTACTCACCTCGCAGAGCGTTGTTTAACCCTAACAATCTTTCTATAGCAGTGTTACTAACGCGCCAGCTGACACTCACTCTAGTTACTAGTATAAAAGTAGTTACACTCTACTTATTACTTATCCTCGTCATCCACGTTGGTTCTTGTACCTGGCTGTCTGTAACATGTTTACCATTAATATGTCAATACAGTCAGGAATAATTGAATCGCTGTGAATGCTTAAAAGAAAATCAAACAATAGTGTTTGTTTTAATTAAGGCGAATCGTAACAAAGTTGAACAACAGAGTTTTTAAGAAAAGATAGATGTTTTTTCAACAAAAAAACTTCTATAAGAAGTTGTTGGATGTGAAATAGTTTGATATATTTTTTATTCAACAACTTAAGAGGAAACTTTGTTGTTATACCTGAAGTAGGATGCAATTAATAGTTATTTTGTTAGTTGTATAATATATATGAGTATGTTTTATGATTTAAGCTTTCTCATGTTATAATTAAGTTGTATTATGAGTTAATTAGAATTTTCTACCCTCTATTTAATAGGAACAGGCATGACGCGCTGTTATTATTAGTTTGACATAAAAACATTGTTATTATTGAGAAATTTGTGTTATTTCATTATTTGGCGCTTTAAAACCATTTCGACTTGAAGCATATACCTGTGAATAAGTATGCAAAAACCGTCTCTAGAAGCGTACCTTTTTTGCTCGCATGAAAACTGTCATCTCTGGGTACGTACTGGATGTCGTAAACCAGAGAAGTCTTCGGCAACAACGTCTTGTCTTTGTTGATACGGTACACAGCGTATTTAAACGCCAGCTCGACGCTGCTGTTTTTTTGATCCTCCGTGAATATTGCACCTAGAAAACACACAAAGTTATTACAACACCTGGCAAACAGAATTACGCTTTCGTTTATTAAACCAAACTTGATTTGCGCTAATCTCACAACCTACATTTTTAAAACATGCCTTCAAAAACTGAAAAGAATCGCTTTAACGTCCGTTAATTGAGTTTACGTTTGATCTTTAATACCGCGCGGAATTAGTTTACGTATTCATGAATTCAAATTGTGATTTAATTCAGGGCAAATGAATATTTTTCGCACTTTTGCACCAAAGGGGCACTCTAGTGGTGACGGGCTCAGTGAAACATGCACCAATCGAAATAAACTGTAGGACTTGTTTGACGATCTTTGTGTAGCTTTCATTCTGTGGTTGCTTGTCTCGTTAGACGTGTGTCTCACCCCCAATTTCCTCCGAAAATGTTCCTCCTAAGAGAGCGATGAAAGTGCTGATAACACTCTTTCTCCGTTTCTGGTGTGTCGCTCTCTTAGAGAGGCGTTTCGGAAAAAAGAAACGGAACTTTCGGAAAAAATGTAAACGGAAACTTTCGGAAAAAAATTCAAACGGATGGATAATCCGCGACCGAAACGTCTACGGCCTTTAGGGTTTTGAATAATGATTTTTTGCTATTTCAATATGTCGTGTTACAATAAATGGTTTTCTAATATAATTATTTCTTCTCATACAATTATCTCCTGAAGTGTGTTGTCAATCAGATTTAAAATACAATCGAAATTAATTGAGTATTTATACTATATGTGTCATAAATTTAATTAAAATCGATCGAGTATCTTTAGAGGTGAATGGCTACAAAGTTCTTATATACATTATATAACAATTATCTCCAGAAATAGTCGATCAATCAGATTAAAAATACAAAGGAATTTAATTGAGTATTCATACTATATATGTCTTAAATTTAATTAAAATCGATCGAGTACTTTTTTAGAAAAAGGGCAATAAAGGTTCTTATACATTTTCCAACTCAGAAAAATGTGGCAAATAAACAAACGAATACTTAAGCTCTCCTATACTTCTGTACAATGTTCTAAATAGAATTATTACCACAACTACCAAATCAATCTATAAATATCGAAACAACAACCATATGTGAGCAATAAATATAAAATAATCACTATTTTCTAAAATTGACCCAACGCACTTCTGAACCAATTATCTCCAGAAATAATCAATCAATCAGATTTAAAATACAAACGAATTGAAGTAAGTATTCATACTATATATGTCTTAAATTTAATTAAAATCAATCGAGTACTATTTTAGAAAAAGGGCAATAAAGGATCTTATACATTTTCCAACTCAGAGAAATGTGGCAAATAAACAAACGAATACTTAAGCTCTTCTATACTTCTGTACAATGTACTAAAGAGAATTATTACTAAAACTACCAAATCAATCTATAAATATCGAAACAACATCCATATGTGAGCAATAAATATAAGATAATCACTATTTTCTAAAATTAACCCAACGCACTTCTGAACCAATTATCTCCAGAAATAACCAATCAATCAGATTAAAAATACAAACTACTTTAAGTAAGTATTCATACTATATATGTTTTAAATTTTATTAAAATCAATCGAATACTTTTTTAGAAAAAGGGCAAAAAGGTTCTTATACATTTTCCAATTCAGAGAAATATGGCAAAAAAACAAACGAATACTTAAGCTCTTCTATACTTCTGTACAATATACTAAAAAGAATTATTACCAGAACTACCAAATCAGTCTATAAATATCGAAACAACAACCATATGTGAGCAATAAATAAAATAATCCCAATTTTCTAAAATTGACCCAACGCACTTCTGAACCAATTATCTCCGGAAGTACTCAACCAATCAGGTTTAAAATACAAACGAATCTAATTGAGTGTTTATGCTATATGTGTCTTAAATTTAAATAAAATCGATTGAGTACATTTTGAGATAAATTGTAATAAAGTGCTCTATGCATTATCCAAATATGGTTAACAAATGAACGAATACTTAAGCTCTTTTCCACTTTTGTGTAGTGTACTAAAAGTAATTTACCCCTACTATCTATAAATATGTAAATAATGTGATCATTTAGATTAAATAAGCGCAATTATCTAAAATAAACATCAACTTCACGACCAATTATCTCCAGAAGTATATGGGCAATTGGGTTTAAAATAATAACGAATTTAATTAAGTATTTGAACTATATATTTGTTAAATAAAAATCAAATTGATTGAGTATCTTCGGAAGAAAACACAAAAGAGGAAAAATCCATAAATAAAAAATAATTTTAAAACACTTTAGGTCTCATCCATTATTTAACAAAAAAAAATTCTCTGAATTTCATCTCGCGATGATTACGAAGCGATTGATTTCATCGTTTGCCGAGTATATTCTCAAGAATACACCCTCATAAATACAAATAACACCGCATTTCCAATCAATAAAACTCCAATTTCTTTATAAGCATTTTCCACTGACAACCACACAAAAATTCGTTTCAACAGAAAGTAGCCGAGCTCGTTTTCATATAATCAAATTACTTAATTCAAAATCAATTAATACGCCTCTGCACATCGATGTCAAACGAGCACAACGATATTCATCAAGACGAAAGCACAAAAAGATTTACATTAAAAGTAGCAACAACTTTCATAAGTGTCCACAACGGTGACCGGAAGTTGAATATGTTTAATAAACACCACACATAACTCCAACATCAAAGCTTTAAATTAAATTTATCTCTACCTTTTACCGAAAAAAAAAAAAAACTTGAAAATTCGTTTAACCTAACCCAATACTTGTCTAAGCAAATCCACATTTGATCCAATATTCATTCGTACGTCGTTGTAATCTGAGCACGTATCAAACAAATATGGCGTTTTAAAAATGGACATCAGGCTTTATTATTTAGGGAAAATTTAATAAATCAAATTTTTATTACGGAGCACACATGTTACTAGAATTTAAATAACTTTATTAAAAGCCTTAAAATTTATTTTTATTGCACAATAAAAATTTAAATAATAAATTATACAATCATATTAACGCAACAAATCTATTTTAAATTAAATTTAGACTTTTTATACGAAATAATAAGAAGAATTGTGAATCGCAAAACATATCGGCGCGTTTAAAATTTTCGAAATAACGCATGATTATGGTTAAAATTGACAAAAACTGAAAATAGATCTAAATGAATTTTTAGTTTTTGTTGATTTTATAGAAAATGAGTCGTTTTTTCGGAAATTTTCTTATTTAATAAACGAAAAGAAATCTAATTGTTTATACTTTTTATTTAATAAGTTTTTTGAAATAGCTTCCGGTTTCTGTACAATGAATGCTTTAAATTAAATTAAATTTCAGTTTCTTCCGAAACTGATCTATTTTGTGTTTATTTACTTTATATATATATATATATATATATATATATATATATATATATATATATATATATAATATATATAATATTATATATATATATATATATTATATATATATATATATATATATATATATATATATATATATATATATATATATATATATATATATATATATATATATATATATATATATATATATATATATATATATATATATATATATATATGGGAGTAAATAATGTATAAATGTAGATATATTCGTAGCAATTTCGATAAAATGTACCCAAATAAAAAGTCACTTCAAAAATACATATATTTACCTAAAATTCCAGCAAATAAATCAGATTTGGCAGCAATAAAAAATCATTCGGTTTTTTCCCCGTGTTTTCGGAGCGATTCACGTTGCGCAACATTACATAAACACATCCAAACGATCGCAATCATGTTAACGAAAACTATTGAGTCCAGAATCCAGAGAGGCACCCGCATAAATTACATTAATATTGAAAATCTGCATCCGGAAACACTATCCGATTCCAAGACTCACAGCGTGCACCGAAAAAACTTTTCCTAACATAATAAATGTAAATATTATTCGCGTTTTACTACGAAAAAACTTTAGTTTCGTATCGATTTATTTCAACCTAATTTAATACGACAAAGAAATACCTTATTTGTAATTTTATTTACATTTTTAACACCATCAACTATTAATTATACTCGTAACAAAACAAATAATTAAATACACCGTCACCAAACAAATAAGAACACGCTTTGACAAATAAGTTCTTCCATCTTTTACTCAGGTTACCGCAAGTTACGCAGACCAATGAGCGTGTTGGAAAACTGAACTAATCACTGCCTAAACCAGTGTTACCAACTGTATAATGCAATAAACGCTTAGATGTACTTAAGTATCAATGCAGTACATTCCCGCTTAAATTTTCAAATCAAACGTATTTTAATGTATGCATGTATATATATGGGGAGAGAGAGGATGTATGCATGTATGTATGTCAGTGTGTGTGACTAAATATGTTAGAATTGCAATTTCCTAAAGAAAATTCAAATATTTCCCCCAAAATACAGTAATTTATTTGTGAACCGAGAACTAAATGAAAAAAAAAACCAAATGTTAGGAAAAAAATAATTTCTTTTGTAGTTTCCTATGTCGTTTATCCAGTGGGTCGCTTCCATTTATCCTGGACGTGATTGACTTGAACATAATCCCTCTGCGGTCTAGCTTCGAATTTAACAAACTACTCAATCTCCGAGACTACCCGTAAAGACATCCAGGCTTTCACGGACATTTTTCTAACAAATTCCGCGCGATAAAATCTCCTAATTGTATTTTAATTGCCGCGCAAATAAACACAATCATTCGCATGCAAATTTGTATATATTTATATTAAATATTGAACCACCAGAATAAATATTTTTGAATGAAAATCTAATACGATTTCTGTTAATACATCCAACAAACCAATATTGGTTTATCGCAAATACCTAAACTAATTCTATATAAATATGAAGTACAAAATATTTCATTAAGTTTCAACGGTCAGTAAAATTGTGGTCGCCATTTTGAATATTTTGTTGTTATATTCATCACAATGTGGAAATATGATATAATAAAACAACTCCGTTAGAAATAACTTTTAAATTACTAAATCAACATATTTTTGGAATAAAATCAAAAATAATTTAAATTTATTAAAATCAAATACATTCTTTTGTAAACCGATGTATTGTTCGTTTCGAAAAAAACCTCTAGGGAACTAATTAACAACTGCGACTCGCCTCCCATCTATTGTCAATATACAAAACTACTACTCAATACTCAGACAAAAACTACGTCATTTTCTCAAACATCGACTATCCTTTCTTTACAGTACGCCATAATTGTCGACAATTTAATTAATACTTTGTTGTTTTCAAGATGATGTATGTTCTATACGGCTTACTAAAATGGCTCACATTATTATTTCAATGGCGTTCAGGGTATTTTTCACTTAGAACGTGACGTCATAATTCTTCAGTTTGCTCCTAGGTTTTACACTAAAGCTTAAACTTTGGCATGTCGAATTTCTATTTATAATAAACAAACAGCCGTTAATTGAAAAGAATTTTAACTTTTGCATGTTTAGACATGCATAAGTTGATGTACATTTTTGAAAAAAATGTCAAAGTTAAAAAAACATTGGAATTTGTTATAGATTTATTTGGTATTTTTTAAAAATATCTAAAGTCGTTTTAAGGCCTTATAACTTCAAAAATAAAAGTACTAGAGGTTTTAAAATGCGAGTAGCACGTATTATGCATGCATAGATTATATACACCAAATTTGGTACCAATCCGTTTAGTATTTTCAGAGATAAACGAGCGACAAATTTGGGTCTTACGAGCTACTAACATCGAATATATCATCACTTACGTACTCGCACTATAAATTCAGAGTCATTTTTCGCAATGTATATTATTTTAGAATTAAATATAAAATAAAGTAAACAGTTAAGTGAATTTAACAATTTAACCTCAATCATTTAGAATAACGACTTTATTGCGCGAGTGCAGCTTTGTAGCAATCACTCTTAGAACAAAATACTTTCGGAGATCTTTAGATTACATTGAAGGTAGTGCCCTAAAAAAGCGCTCGCCTAAATGTACGTGGCTCGTACAAGGTACGCGGCCTTTGAAACTTTAGCAAGAATGTTAACCCTTAACTGTACGGGTGAAGGGTCACCGGATTACTTACTTAATATCTGGAAAGGGTTTCGAAAAGGCGATCGTAAATTACGGTTTATTAGTATTTCGATTGTGTTTACGATAATTGCAATTGGAAAGCTTTGAATTTATTTAATTTGTACGTTAAACGTCTTTCATTAATAATATGTTGCTCCTCTTGCATTACAAGTGGCCAATATGCACCAGCGAATGAACAAAGTAGTTTCATAACTTTAATGTAGATAATAATTTATGTATTACAATTGTTGATTGATATAAATAATTATTGAATCTTAACTATATTATTATTGATTTGTTATACCAATTAATAAACAAGGTTTTCTAGTAGGTCTCTTTTATTATTTATTTATTGTACCAGTTAATGAACAAGGGTTTTTAGTACGTCTCTTATATTATTGATTTGTTGTACCAATTAATGAACAAGGGTTCCTAGTAGGTCTCTTTTATTATTGATTTTTTTTTGTACCAGTAAATGAATAAAGGTTTTCTAGTTCATCTCTATTATTATTAATTTTTTGTACCAGTTAATGAACGAGGTTTTCTAGTACGTCTCTATAATTATTGATTTGTTGTACCAGTTAATGAATAAAGGTTTTCTAGTACGTCTCTTTTTTTATTGATTTGTTGTACCAGATAATGAACATGGTTTTCTAGTAGCTGTTTTATAGTTTTTTTTTGTTCCAGTTAATGAACCAGGTTTTCGAGTAGCTCTTTTTCTATTATTGTTTTTTTTTGTACCAGTTAATGAATAAGGCTTTCTAGTTGGTCTTTCTTATTATTGATTTTTTTGTACCAGTTAATGAACAAGGTTTTCTAGTAGCTTTTTTATTATTGATTTTTTGTACCAGTTAATGAACAAGGTTTTCGAGTAGTTCTTTTTCTATTATTAATTTTTTGTACCAGTTAATGAACAAGGCTTTCTAGTAGGTCTTTTTTTACTATTGATTTTTTGTACCAGTAAATGAACAAGGTTTTCTAGTCGGTCTTTCTTATTATTGATTTTTTTGTACCAGTTAATGAACAAGATTTTCTAGTAAGTCTGTCTTATTATTGATTTTTTTGTACCAGTTAATGAACAAGATTTTATAGTAGGTCTGTTTTATTTTTGATTTTGTTGTACCAGTTAATGAACAAGGTTTTCTAATAAGTCTTTTTTATTATTGATTTTTTTGTACCAGTTAATGAACAAGGTTTTCAGTAAGTGATTTTTTATCATTGATTTTTTTTTGTACCAGTTAATGAATAAAGGAAGGCCTTTTTTATTATAGACATTTTGGTACCAATTAATGAACAAGGTTTTCTAGTAGGTCTTTTTTAGTATTGACTTTTTGTACCAGTTAATGAACATGGTTTTCTAATATGTCTCTTTTATTAGGTATAGATTTTTTTTATACTAGTTAATGAACAAGGTACATCTATTTAATTATTGATTTGTTGTACCAGTTAATGAACAAGGTTTTCTCGTACGTCTCTTAGTTTAGTATATATATATATATATATATATATATATATATATATATATATAATATATATATATATATAAATAGATTTTCTAGTAAAATTAAAGCTGTTTTGCATAAATATTTTAGTCGATAGAATAGTTTTAAATTTACAACCAAAGTATGATGAACATTTTGTAATTTTATGAGTAACAAAATATACTATATTATAAATTGAACACTAATTAATTTAGAATGCAATAAACGTAATATGATATAATAAACAATTAACAATAATTTATTTCGACACTATTTAGTGTTAATTAAATAAATTCTATTTATCTGCGAGTGTGTGTGTGTGTGTTTCCGCGTAGATAATATGTTTTGTAAATTTGGCAATACTGTTGTGTGCATGTAACAATGCCACAATTATCAATGTGAACTGAATGGCCAGGACATTTATTGGTCTAGAGCTTAAATTAATGTTCCATTTGAAACTCTGTTGTAAAATAACATTTGTTTAAGCACTCTACGATATTGGTTCGTAGATAACCAACTAAAACGTCAAATAGACTAAACTTAAACTATTAATTTCGAACTTATTCGCGGGTCACGCTGAGGACTACGGCACACATTTTTTGGTGCTACCAACAGACGCACTCATACCTCTGTCCTTCGGTTATCAGAGCTTTTACGTTTATGTTGAATTTAGGTATATAAAAAAAAGATTACACGCGTTTATATGAAAATATTTAATTTTAATGAAATCACGTAATTAATAAATATTTTAACGAGTTTATCTGGCTGGCATTTTAATGCGCTGTACACAGCCGCAAATGAATCACATAAATCTCGAGATAAAAATTAACATCCACTGAAATGTTCAGCATTTCACACTTTTGTTCACTTTATTTCAGAGGCTGAAAGTGAACTTCATAAACTTCACGCGCCTGTAATGCTTATCACGTAACAATCTGCGGTTTCATTGTCCGAGAAAAGTCTTGATGACTTATTGATTTCCAGTATTTTACAACTATATGACAAACACACTTCCTAATAAAACAACCAGTGAATGAACGAAGGTCTTTCTCATATTACTTCGAAGGAGATATCAAATTTATATAGACGTTCGTTTCAAATAAACTATTTTACAACCTCAACCTATCTAACCCAGTGAATGAACTCGTACTTGTTCAATAGACAAACAAACAAAAATAATTACAATTATTAATTAAAAATATATGATTAAAAAATAAAATAAAAATAAATTTTGAAAATTCATTAATATTTATAATATTAGAAAGTTAATCAATATATTATTACAATCTAGACCAGTAAATGAACATGCTTCCTTACTTCGTATTTTTGTTTAAGAATATAATTAAAAGTTATAAATATTATTGAGAGGGGGGGGGGCAGATATTTTAAATGTTTATAACTTTAATCTAAACCAATGAATGAACGAGACTTTCTAGTTTATATTTTAATTTAAAAAGAAACGTATGCGAAGTGTTTAGTAAATAAATAAAAAAATTACAAATAATTAATAATCTTAACTAAGTGATTATTGTTGTTTAAACCAGTGAATGAACAGGGTCTTATAGTATTTTCGCTCATTTTAATAAAAAGAAAATTTGTATATGTAGTTAAACCAGTAAATGAATATTATTTTAAGGTGTTTGAAATCTAGAAACGTTAAAACGTATATAGCACCAGTAAATGAACAAGATGTTCTAGTTTGTATTTTAATTTAATAAGAAACATATATGAAATATTTACTAAAAAATAAATAAATAATAGATAAATTTATCAATAATTTAGAAGCCTAATAAAATGAATATTGTTGTCTAAACCAGTGATTGAACAGGGTCTAAAAGTACTTTTTGTAGTTCAATCACTCATAGATACCTAAAATCAGTAGCTGAACCAATAAATGAACACTATTTTACATTGTTTGAAGTCTATAAAATCGCTAAACATATATACCCAGTGAATGAATAAGATGTTTTAGTTAGCTGAACCAGTAAATGAACAGTATTTTACGATGTTTGAAGTCTATAAGATCACTAAACGTATTTAAAACTAGTGATTGAACATTTGTATTTTATTTTAATAAAAAACCTGCGTAAAATATTAAGTAAAAAATTAATAAATAATAGATAAATTTACCAATACCTTAAAAGCCTAAAAAAACTAATATTATTATCTAAAACCAGTGATTGAACAGAGTCTAATTCTAATTTTCGTAGTTTAACCGGAAAACCACGCATAGATACCAAAAAAATATAGCTAAACCATTGAATGAACACGATTCTACGGTGTTTGAAGTCGATAGCATCGCTAAAACGTAAATAAAAGTCGCAATAATTACTTTGAACTAAGACCTAAAAGGTTTTTTTAACAAATAGCCGCAGGTCACGTGACATGGCTTCCATTTTATTCTAAAAGTTGCCTGAATAGCTTTTCACATGCTTTTATTTAAAAAAAAAAACCTCCTGCGTCATTTATCCCTGTTTCCTTGCGCTGTCCTTCCACGCAAAGACAAGACAGAAAATTATATTTGAATATTTCATATATATATATATATATATATATATATATATATATATATATATATATATATATATATATATATATATATATATATATATATATATATATATATATATATATATATATATATATATATATATATATATATATATATATATGTGTGTGTAAGTACAATTTAAAATATTTATGAAATAAAAAATGAAAATATCTGCATAGCCACTGAATATATTTACTTTTTATTATTATTTTTTTGGGTAACTTTTTGATTAACCCACCCGGTAAATAACTTCAGGGCGGAAAAAGTTAAATTTCAATTAGATTCGTCCTCGAAATGTATATATTAGTTTAAACATTTAAATAAAAGTTGGATAAGTTTTAAATGGAGTAAAAGCGGTGCTTTTGACGTTTTTGATAGAATTTCCGGGATATTTTAGTAAACTAATATGAAACATTCATTCATAACTGTCTTTCACACATTCCTTTTCGTTTTACAATGATGTATGCCCTAATGGCAGACATGAATCTGCATTCATGTGCCGCTAATTATTAATTAGTTATAGAACAAACTGATTTCGTGTATGAACATTGTTAAGTGACGTCAGTCAATCAAAGTGGATAACGTAAACATTTGTTTAACAATAAAAATTGATATGTTTTAATCAATATGGTTTCCGTTGTGGAACGGAGGAGTGAAGTTTTTGATCAAAAAACTCGATGCGCGTGTTTTGACAAATAACCTGAATTTTGTATGTAGCTTTTTCCAATAAATTTAATTGGGTTTTGCCTGTCAATAAGTGACTTTTCAAATACGAAAACAATTTTCTTTCCTGTAGATATTCTCAGTGGAGTCGGAGTCTTTAATGTTCCGAAATATCAAGGATGGATTTAACGTCTTTATAGTGGATTAAAATTACTTAATTTTTTTTTTTACTTTCTTATACCTGGTAATAAGTGTTATAATGTAATAAACACATTTTAGAAATGACACTTATGTGTGTGTGTGAGTGATGGGCAGTGGTGTAAGGGGTGTGTGTGTGTGAGAGAGAGAGAGAGAGAAAGTGTGTGTGTGTGTAGGAGATATATGTGTATGTGTGTAGGGGATATATATATAT
>JADQWA010000030.1:130722-221051 GCA_018344505.1 Nebria ingens riversi | reverse complement strand
TAATTATTATAGTAATTTTGAAATAATTCAGTGTCAAATGCAATAGAGTTAATTACAAATATAATTCAATGTCATTTTCAACATATTTCTAAATGGTATTTCTACACTCAATTACTTCGGTCCATATTTATAGAAACTCTAACTATTAAAACACTTTGTAAAGAAATTTAATAAAATTTGATCTATAAGTGAAAAAACTACATACATTAAATATTTTTTATAATTATATTTACGTCTTGCGCGAATCAAGCATGAAGAAGAAATGAACAGTGGCTTCTGTACATGCATATGAATAAAAATACGTCTAATGTGTTTATATGAATGTATCATATAAACAATATAATATTTATTATGAAGTGTTATTGTTTGTGAGGGTGTGAGGGAAGGGTACGTCACTAACTTTCAGAAAGTAAGAAAGTGTAAAATATCATAGTTGGCTGGTTGCGACTGTCAGCTTCCGGAGTTGCGTCATAATACTACACACGAGTCGGCCGGCGCGGCGTCTAAATTATATATACTCAGATTAATCGGAATGGATGCTTATCGTTTTCTTATGCGATAAATATGAGGGAGATAATTGTATTAATTTTGACTGTTTTATAATCCATCTTTCATCATTTCAGCAAATGTTTTATATTTATGTATTTATATAGAACAAAAACAAATGAATAAATACGTTAATAATTATTTATTAATTCGCAATAATAGTTGATCAAATCTTATTTATTTATTGCGATGCAAATTCACATTTGCGTAAGCGGAAATACGTTAAATACGAGAAAAATATGTACTTTAAATTTCTTAGTATCTACTTTATTATAAATGATAAAAAGCGCGACAAATAAGTGTTAATATCGTCAGCCGAGGATTTAAATTTGAGTGGTTTTCGATGAAGCAATCATAATTTTATTACGATAAAGAATTGTAACTAACAACTTCTGGTTTATTGTCAATAAAATCAGCGATTTTTTGTTGTTTGCTGATTTTATCTTCCTGAAAAATTAAGTCATCAGATAAGTGTTGACAATTCTATGGAATTATTAATAAAATCTTCTAAGAAATAAATATTTTCAGCTGTCATTTGGTGGTTGGTTTTACATTTATTAAATAGCTATTGGAAAATCCGGGATGGATTCTTAATAAATAAATAATTTGAAGATGTTTGCATTATGCTTTAAGTTGTCTTGTGATTATCATGAAATATTTGTACAAAAAAAATATATAACTGTAAATTAAATTACTCAATATATCCAAAATAAAATATGCAATTTTATATATATATATATATATATATATATATATATATATATATATATATATATATATATATATATATATATATATATATATATATATATATATATATATATATATATATATATATATATATATATATATATATATATAAAAGAAAATCTACAACAGTCTATTATTTTAACAAATTAGAAGAATAAAAACTAACCATAAAAAAGAAGACAGTTTTCATGATAAATGTTCAAAGTACAGTTAACAAATTTCGCGTTACTTGCATGCTAATATCATTTTCAGTTGTCTCAATGATTTTTTCAATTCATTTTTTCTTAGATGTTACTCATCCTCTTAGACAGTCACGAAAACTATTTATGCATTCATTATTCATATCATCATTCAATACAAAAAAAATCTAGAAATATTTGTCTACAAAAGTCATCGCACTTAAATGAATTTGTAACAAATAGAATTTAAAATTATTAAATCGTTACTATCCATCAAAAAAAAAGTCAAAAATATTTGACTTTTCGCATTAAGTTTGTTGAACTCACACATTTTTTTGGAAACTCAGTATAGAAAATTGTAATTTATAATTATAATTTGCACTTAGAAATTAATACTCCAATAAAGTGTCTTCCGTAATATCTGACTAAAACTATTTTAGAGTTTAAAGTATAAACAAATAAAAATATGATTACTATTAAATTAAATTATGATACGCTGAAATATTTAAATATAAAATACCAAATATAAATTTCGTTATAAAGTTTATGAATCGTATTTTTTTATTCTTTCTTTTTGAGTTATTTTCACCTTGAACTGGAGGCCTCTTGAGGACAATATGGTGAAGTTATAGACGGGATGTCTATTGGAGCATATGTCCATGTATGGATAACAATTCCAAGAAATCTTAAAAAGTAACTACGAATATTTATTTATTGTTTTATTTACATGTAAATTGTATAGTTTTTCTTTTATTTCGGGTCGGTCATTCTCGTTTTGGTCGTTGTTTAGCTTTATGCAATTTAAATAACTGCGTATACTCGCGCTAAAGCATCGTTTATGATGACTTTTTCTACGTTAAGTTACGTTACGTTATGTTAAGTTCATGCGCATAGACATAATATTGGTTTATGCGCAACAAGTGTAAGTTTTATAGTAAGTGTGAAGGCTTAAATAAATTTTACAGACAACTCAACACAACTATACAGTTTTTTTATGCAAATAAGGACCATGTAGACATTAACAGATTTCCCGGTATTTATCTACAGTTACATACCAACGTTCACTATAAACTATGCAATACAAATTGTGTGATGTAAATTTATTGATTTGATTCCTTCTTTTTATTGAATTTCATCAACGTGTAATGGATTTCAATTTATTTTGTGAAATGTTTTTAAAACAATATTTTAAATCGAGCGTAAGAATTGGAAACCAGTACTGGTTCCTATATAAAGAAAGGATGGATTTTGGGTGTTGGTTTCGAAATATGTATTTTTTTTTCACAAATTAATCGACAAAGATAAAAGTGGAATAATTGATGTATTTATGAGTAGGGTAATGATTTTTATAGATCGCTGTCCAAATACTGTGTTTTGTTTTAAAGGTTTTAAAAGTATCTTTAGAACTAGAGCCGGTCCTGAGAAAATCGTGTGACAAAGAGAGAATCGGATCTGTCGATGATAATTTCATGTATTACCAGTTTTGTGGTTTTGTGACAAAAAAATCTACAAAATATTGTGTAATATCATTGTGTATAAATTATGCAAATTGATTCGTCGTGCGATGTTGAAATAGGCACTCATTTTGTCTATAGTGCGATCCACATTTGTCTTATATGTATGAGAGATCCAATTGTTTTATTACTTTTGAATTTTTTTTAAAGATTTATTCGAAATCAAGTACTCGGTTTGAATTCTGCTCAAGATAAGTCAACAACATTTAGTATTACGAGTGACGAATTAAATGAGTGTAATATTAACAATGTGAATTCTACTATGTTAGATTAAATGAGCATGTTCAGTGTCGTTTAAAAGTAGCCACAAAATCTCATCCATATCCAGCGATTATGAACTGTCTCAAGAGCAAATGTCACCTGTACACCTGTTCAACTCGATCACATTTCTAGTTTATTATTTTTTCTAATCTATTATACACTAAAATAATAGACAAATAGATGACTAGCATATTTTGAAAATCAAGTATTTCATAAACAATTATTTTAAAACACTATGATTTATCGCAGAAAATGACAATGTAATAAAAAATAAATTGTTCAAATAAAAAGTCATGAATACATTTTTCCAATTTCATTGCGAAGGTTTCTTAATTGCCAGTGTATAATTATAAAACAATTAGCATAAATTATGAACAGTTATGATATTAATATCTGGTATTTCATAATCACTTAATTTTCCACTGAAAATTTGCTCAATCAAGCTTAGGTAATGTTCGTATAGTAACATTGAAATTGTTTTCACTGTCACGAATCACGATGTTCTTTGACACTTTCGATGGTTATCGTTTTGCGTGTTCTTTATGCGACCATTAAATATTTGGTTAATTCAGATAGTGATACTAACTGCTTATTTGAATATGGAAACAATTCTTAGTCACCCGTCAGATAATATACGTAGATTTACGGCCTAATCAAAAATATATATTTTTTTTATATACATTTTGTATCCGACACTTAAAATTTAATATGTAGTAATAGCTTTTTTGGAAAACTAATAATACAGATAATTTATGAATTTTCGGAAGTTTGTTTATGTTATTCAAATGTTTATTTTAGTTTCCATGAACAATTTTATGTTATTGAAAACTCGTTAAAGTATTAATAATATAATACGTAGGTTTATGTAAGTCGCGGTGCTAAAATTATTTTGATGGAAATAATTTTAGATTTTTCCAAAATTACATTTCGCTAATTCAAACAGGTTCTAGGTGTGACAATATTTAGTGATGACACAAGCAGTGCCATTCAGACATAGTGACGACAAATGTTTTTTAGAAGAAACATAAATTTGTTTTATTATAATAGTTTTTATATTCGATCAATTATAAATTCATTTTTTCTGCACTCGTATAGAAATTAAAATATACCATAAGGTTTTTGATTGCGAATAAATGTTAAATTTTGATCAGCAGACAACAACAAAAAAAGAGACTGGTGACACTTTATTACGAGTTGATTTGTGTGATTAATAAACATTTTATTACTAACTATGCAACTGAACAATATACTATAGGCTCTCCAATTACTTCGGAAATTTATACCTATAGAATTTCAAAAACACGCAAAGATTATTTATTAATTTATAGAAGTAAAAAAAAAATTGCTATCTGCATAAGTGATAACATTTTTACAATTTCGTGTTGATGGTTTGACAAACACAGTTGTCATTTAACTAATTATCAAACATTAATTACTAGAATTTTTTATTAAGATGAGTTGGAACCATTCCCCGAATTTAATTTTTTACGATTAAATAACTGAATCATAATGAAAGTTATAGATGGGTTATGATTATTTATTTTTGACAAAAATATAGATTTTTGTCAACAACGGACAAAGAAAATAATAAAAATTATAATTTTAATAAAATAATAGAAATGAGTGTTAAAAATGATAAAATACAGTCCTGTGTAAAGTATGAATGAATTTGACTCGTCTATTTTTACGTATGCATAAGGCGAGGCTGATTTACGCTGGTCTTGCAACTCTAAAATTTAAGATGCACTCTCACGCAATAGTCCAAGGTTCATAGAACTTACAAACTGCTACTTTTATTATTATTTATTGTCATTAACCCTCTGTAAAACATGCCAACCCTACTTACTTTTAGTATAAACTTAAAATATATTAAAGTCTAGTTGTTTTTTTTTATTTCGGTAATTTAACAACCAGTATATAAGATGCTCGTTTTTGGAAAATATGTGCTGCAAAAATACAATTACCGTATTCAAATTTAACACGGCCCCCAAGGTTTTTTTTTTACATCTTAATATTACATCTTTATCTCTTTCCATATATTTTTAAATCATTCATGTTAATAAAAATTAAAAAAAACATTTTAAAGGCGCGTAGATTCACTAAATTTATGCGGGAACAACGCATCTTTAAAATTTATTTCAAAATTAAAATAATACGTTTTCACTTAATTTTTTTTATATATACCTATATATTTATTATTTAATAAACTCAATCACTATAGGTAAGTACATACATAGAAAAGATTAGTACTGAAAGTTATTTTTATCTCAATATTTGAGACGATAATTAATTATCGCGTGTCTCAAAAGCAACATTTAGTCTAAGCAATTATAATAAAAGTGCAAAACTAAATATTAATGCATTTCCATGCAAGCATTCGCAGACATCACCATCGCCATCTATAAACGATGTTTCCAACTAAGCTCGTCTAAATAAAAATAAAACATACATACACACATACATACGCAGATAAGGTAACCAATATGAAAACACAGTTAGTGTAAAGTTAAAATCGCGTAAACCAGTGGCCTTTGAGCGGTTGGACATAATAATATTCCTTTCACTGCCTCCAAGGAGAGGGAAAATCTGTCACGTCACGTGGTCACTTTCCCTCTCTCACACGGTTAGTGTAGTTTGAGTTACCTGTGATTGTATGTGTATGTGATAGGTAACAATGATCCTAAGTTAGCGCTCACGTAGAATCAGTCAGTTACGAGACATCATTGTTGAAAGACGAGCTTTAGTATAGACGAAAAGCACGGTGTCGAAAATCGTGCGTCATTTTACATCTTATTCGAATTAGATATATATATATATATATATTTATATATTATTTTATTATCGCGCACCAGTGTTTTTTTGAGAGATAATGTGATTTTTTCTATTCGGGTTACAATTCGCGATTTTTTTTTCATCCAAGTGACAATGGATAGATTGTTTATTGTATATGTTGAAACTGTTTTATTTTTTGAATAAAAATGTTAAACTTATCACTATTTAGTGTGGTGAATCTGTGATATAGAACTATTATTTAAGTCGATTTAGTTTAGTTTGGATTATAAGAAGAATCGAAGTTACAGGTAATTATTTTAATTTAAATATATCATTCTCCAAATTAACGGTAACAAGGTTCGATAATTTGATAAAAGCGGTAAATCCTAACCGAAAAATTCAAATTCTAAATATGTTCTTATTTTTGTATCTGGGGATTTAATTTACAGAGTATGGGTTTAAATATGAATAAAAAGGGTTAAATCGTTAAAATCTAAAATAAATAAGTTAAGTTACATTGATTAATAAGCCATATTGCTTAAGATATAAGTAGTGCGGCCATGTTTGTATAAGTGAATGTATTTATATAAGCAATATAAAATAAGGTCAAAAATTAGTACAATGCCATCGACGTTTGATATAAATAAATATGAAATACAAGAAACTGTTGAATATTTCAAAATATCGCGCAATATTATTGATATTTCTCATCGATATATTTCCTGCTTTTCTAACATGATTTAAAATACATTAAAAATCAAGCGTTATTCGATATTCCTAATTTAGTATTTAAATTTTATAATATACGAAAATCGTAAATCGCTTTATAAAAAAATATTTATCCGTAATAAAAATCATCAGAAATTAATTTATAAACGAAAAACACCTTAACATATTTTAAAAACCACTTAAAATTATATAGTTGATTTAAAAGTGAAATTACAAAATAAATTTGCAATCATTCAACAATAAAAAATATATACCTAATAGTAACTTTTACAACTCAAATAAAAAAATGCATTTCTTACAAAAAATTAATGTTCTCGTTAAAATATATTTCAAATTACGTTAAGCGTAAGTCTACGCATTGCAATTAGCAATTAAAATTAGTAACTAATTGTTTAATAGGTATTTTAATTTTACGACTTTGGCTTAGTTTAGGATTAAGAATTGTTAGCATTTTTCTGTGAATTGAACGATAAGGTTTTCGAATAAAAGAAATGAAACCTTTCTCTATGTTGGTCAATAGATACTTACAAACAAGTGAAACTTGTACGACACTTTTGCGGAAAAAATCTCAATGAGAGATCTACTTGAGTTGTTCTACGTTATTGGTACTTTAAAGTGATTAACTATTTATATAAGTACATATATGTGGGTGCGGTATAAGTTTTTGTGCACCCGAAATTATTTCATATGCAAAAAATATCAAGCTACTTATATAAAGTTGATTATTCTAAAAAAATATGGCAAAATGTTTAAATGACACAACAAGTGTAACGATTCCACTTTTTTTTCTTTTGTAAATAATTTAGTAATAATTTTATATCCTTAAGTACTTATTTATTAATTTATTTATAAATGGAATCATTGAGAAAATTTGGAAATAATTTTTAATAAATATTATAAAAAGTAGGTGATTGTAATTTTCTCTATTTTCAAAAGTGTAATATTAAAGTTAATTTGGGTAGAATACTTGAGCGCATTTAGAGTTTGAATCTGATTAATTATAATAAAATTTGAATAATATAATCTTGGCCACATTTTTGTTTAATAACCCACATTTAATCACAAAAATAGTTTTCCAAATCAGTTACTTAGCAACGCATGTAAAAACAAAAATGTTTTTTATTTATAGATACTAAAATGAATAAAAATGACAGTTACAAATATTGGTTAAGTGTCAAGTTTATTTTAAAATATTTGATTATTTTTCCTTTCCGGTATTGTATATACGTTTTATACAAAAGGTTGTAAGTAATCATTTATATTATAATAAATATAAATTAATATAACTCCTAATAATTGATTTATAAAATGTAAACACCCTATACTGTTAATCAGAAACTTTTATCAAGTTACTTGTTTGACTTACTGTTGGAGTCTACACTAACATAACATACATTTCGTGACTTCCGCACCTAGATCATGTTTATTTCTTATTAATTATTTTTTAATCGTTTGTTTAACTTATAAAAGGTGTTTTTTAAACAAATTCTTTATATAGTCGTATACATATTTGGTACAGTGATTAAAAAATTCTTTAATTACTACACATTTGATAAATGTTCAACCATTAAAAAATATTTTTAAAATAATAAAACACTATAAAAAATCGATTTATGTACAACAATCACTAATAAACATTGCTGTGTTTCTAAAAAAAGTTGACACAATAATAATTAAAAACGTCATTTACAAATTAAATTGTATCTAGACGCAATTATCAACGTTCATATTCGGGGGCGTCTAAATAGTGATTACAAAATACTAAATAAAAGTAATATTCGAAGTACGAATTAAATAATATTTACTATAAGTGCAGAGATGTCTAACTAATAAAATGAATTTTACGCCGTTAACTTTCACTTTTCGAAATATCATCTGTTAGTTGAACCACGCCAACAACAGCACCGGTATAAACGACTGGTAACAGCTGACTGCTGAGTACCGCTAACTATAGTACTTAATGTACTTAAATACTTGTAACTTGTACTGGTGATAATCAATATTATGGAATAATACTTTACGTACACATGTCATATAACTTGTTTTTCATTTTGTTGCAGGATTAGTGAAGATTTATATAATAGGATCAAAATGGCAACGAATATTTTGATTTTATTTTCAATGTGGACGTTTTGTTCGATCTACGCATCTGATGTAAGTAAACTTTTATTATATTATTTATATTTCAAATATATAGTACCTTTTTATTTGGATATTTGAAACAATATAAAGCTTTTAAAATATTTTCTCAATTATGAACCATGAAGGGTTCAGAAGTCGATTAGGTTTGTAGCGAAAGTAGAAATTGAGATAATTAAAGATTTGCGAAAACGAACTCAACAATTGATAATTGGAAAGATTATTGGTAATTATTAACAAATTATACATCAGCAATCGTGACAATAATTATATTAGGTTCACTGTAAAACCATCTTAAGTAAGATAACGGCGAAGAACACTCACATGCATCAATTTACAAAGCACACAAACTCCATATTAGAACTTCGTTACCTATATTGAAAATATATTATGAGAGTGTAAACACTATATTAGTTATTGAAGCAATTGTTAATAAATTGATTGTTTGTAAACACACAAGCCCATAAAACCCCGGAAGATGTGCAACAATTATCAATTTACAGATACATTTCACTAAACCTATAATATACACCAGTAATCAGTTCAGTTCTAATTGGTGCTTTCTAAAACATAAATATACCACTGGCTATAATACACTTCTGAGTCATAGAGCATGAAAACGTGGACCACTCATTGACTTTACATGACATGCATAAAGATACTCATAAATATTCACGGAACTAAAAGAATGCGAAGTAATGCATTCGTATCTACTAGTAATTAAACAAGAAATAAATCTAATTGTTGTATACATAACAAACAACAACCACGCTAAATATTCCATCAGAAAGATTTGTACGCGTCACTAAATCATACTAAAATATCGCAAATTTTTTTTCTATTCACTTAAATTTGATCCAATATTAAATAATGAATTCCCATAATACATTTTGCCTCTTTGGACAAAAAAGAAATACTGTTACCAAATTAACTATCTTCGTTTGAAATATAATAAGTGCCGAAATTCAAACAATGAAAAGAATCTAAACAATTGAATGAAAAATACTTATGTATATAAATAATGGCAATCTCAATTTGGCGAATAATACAAATGTGGGACGAATGTACAGTTACAGTTAAATTAATAAATGTAAAAGAATGATTAAAATTTGTGTAGGAGGCGAAATAAATATAAGATCACAAAAAAAACTGTTAGTTTCATAAATATATATGTAAAAAAATCATTTCTGCTTTTTATACCTATACTGGTTTAAATATCATAAAAACTGTTTTCCAAATTTATTTCTTAATATATAAATATTTTTTTATTAATAAAGCAATAATTCTTGTATGTATTATTGTAATTAGATATTAGTTCATTGTTCCCTACTTTATTTGTTCTTTTTATTATTTCACAACTACAATTTGGAATAATTAAAAAAAATCCTTATGTGTTTCTTAGAATTGCAGCAACAATATTTAGAATTTTCTAACGAATAATAATTTGTTTATTTAGATTTGCTTAGCAAATATTAGATAAGAATAATATTGAAATATAATATATGTACATACAACGTTGACGTCATACATTTTCTAGAATGCAACAAATCTACACTAAAACACAAATATTACAACCGATGTTCTTAAACGGTAATATTTATTAAATAATTTTGTTTAAACTAGTTGTTTTAGTGTGTCGTCTTATACCACACAATCATATTTTAAATTAGATCAGATTAAATGCATAAATTATAAATCATATTTTCAAGAAATTAATTATGATTCAATTAATAGTGGTGAATTAACATTTTAGTGAATTATTCAATTAAATACAGTGAAAAGTTTAATTTCTAAGAAAAATGCGCAATTAGACACATGTTTTACTTTAATTATAAATTCTAAATTCAATTTAAATAAAAAATTACATTTTTTATTTATTCGTCAATCAAAAACACCTGGTTTTAAAAATATATTCAAATTATTAACTTATTTCGCAGAATATTTGTATTCTGTTTTGACCACGTGTTTAAACTCGAAAATGATTAAACCTGAATTGATTTACCTACAGAAGTTTTACTTTCTTGCACCAAGTAATAAATAAATATTGTTATGAAAAAAAATCGATCTCGAGATTTTAATGCCTGTCAATTGTTTAACAAGAAAACAAAATATACTCAAGTACAAGTACTTGTTGCCTATACACAATGTATAGCATAGCTACATAGCCAAACACATGACGCCGTCAATGAATAGGTTATAAATGCACTTACATTTTACATTGTACGCCATCCTGAATCCTGTCCTTTAATTGATATCACAAACACTTAAAAACGTTTCTATTGTTAGTTTTCACACATTTTCGAGCTTTTTTCCCGGTTATCTCACTATTTTCATTGCACAAACACGAACAACACCTGACATGATAAGCCATTTTATTCACTACTGACACTAGCCACAAGGGTCGCGTCGTGCGCAAACTCGGAAGTGTTTTTGAATCTCATAGAATAATATAGAGGACTATAGATATTTATTTGTTTATATGTATTATTTTTTAAATATTTCAAAGCTTTAATTGTCTAATTTATATATTTAGTAGTTTTTTTTTTTTGAGTTTTATTTCTAAAATAATATAAATTCCGCTGAAAAGACAATGATGTGTCTGTGTGTATGCTTTTGTGTGTACAGCCTAAACTGTTGAAAGCAAAATGATGAAACTTTAAACTTTAGGAATAAAAGCGTTTCAAACGTTAGTAAAAAATTTAAAATATTATATATACATATTTTGTTAGGTTCATTTGAAAACTAAGAAACGTCCGGACATAATAATAATTAATTTGTATTTTATTATCCTTAATATTTAAACAAAATATATCTGCTACGTATAAGAAAGTCCAGTGCAATACACTGCAGTTATTAAATTTTAAATTAGTTACTTTTGATAGATAATTGTTTTGTTTTACATGGAAACAACGTTGATTAGAAAATGTTAAAAATGTACAGCAACATATACAAGTTTTAAAACTTTCATTTCTATACGTATGTATGTATACACATACATACATATATATTGGCAGCAATTCCCGGCGGATTTCGCGTGACCTTTACGCTGAAGGTAATTTTTGCATACATGCAGTACTGGATTTATTTAATTTTCAAGCCCAGGGGCGACAATATTTAATGCATGACTCTAATATTCGGTTGTAGTTAGTGCTTTCTCAAATATATCAGAAAGAAATTACTCCTTACTAATTATAAGTTGGATGTTCAACCAGTAACAATCAAATGCATAATAAATATCTCAATACATGTAAAAAATGAACATATTTCTAACGTAGACCCTCGCAAAAACGATGAACGTTTAATAAGGATATTTTAAGTGTCTTAAATTCAAATTAATTTAGATAAAAACTGGTCCAAAAGTACGAAAAACTTAAGCGCGTCTTCTGACATAAGATCATATCAATTATAACAAGTTTTTTTTATATAGAATGTAGGATTTAGTAATTTATCGACCTAGAAATGACTAAATTTAGGATTAAAAAATGTAAAAGAATTCGCCATAAAATCAATTTCCGTTTGGCACATATTAAATAACTAGCACACTTTGGTAGTTTCTGTTACTTCCTGTCTGTGCCGGAAATTCTAATTTTCGACGTTTTTTTAATGGCCTTTAGACAAAAAATTGTAGGTGTTTTTTTATACATATATTTATAGTAATTAATTTCACTTAAGGCACTTTTCCTTTTACTCGAAAAAGAGATCACAGTCCGTAAGTCTGTCCCTAACGCATGAAGTCAGTAGAAGTTTTATAGAACACATATGTAATTTTAGTATAATTTAGAGAAATAATATTTGAAAATTGAATCTTTTGTTTGCTACTCCTGAGACAGAAAAGTGGAAGTTATTTAAATAAGTAAAATGCTGATTGCCTTCAAAGCAACTGACCACTACACCTTCGGGTAGGGTGGGAGCAAGCAAAAGAACAAACAAATAATAAAAAATTAAAAATACCATGCAATACCATGATTCCTTTGTTAAAATATCTTTCAAAATTATATATTATGTTTATGCATAATTTATATTACGGATATAATAAGAAGAAAAGAAAGTACATTTTACAGTAAATAAATAAAATAAAATAAAGCGATAAATTAATTTATTAACTATTTTTATGTACGTTTAAAAGAAAAAGAAGCGTTGTTGTAAACATTGCACTAAGTGCAGATAAATAAAATTAAATTGGTATATTTATAAATCGTGTTATTAATAAATTGCTAATTAATATAAATATATAAAAGAGTTTATTATATATTTTTTGTAATATTACTAATTTATTTACAACAAAAATCATGTGTATGAGTCATTTAACCTTAGAACTGGTGTAAGGGTGAAATGAACATATGTAGATTTTATCGGCGGTCTTATGTTTAAAATACCAATCAGTTAACAATGCCGTCTTTTTTTAAATCCATGAATAAATTCAGTTTCGGAATAACCCGAAAACGAGTACATCAAATTTAACAAATAGATAACGGTGTTGCCAACCATACAGAGCTCCATAACTCAATTCAAATTAGTAATTTTATATCGAGCAATATTTTTAAAGTTGAAAATTACATCAATTGTAATTTTACATTGAAAGTAATAAAAACAACGTTTTTAAAGTGTAATTAAATAAAATACTTCTTCCCCCCTCAGTCACATATTTTAAAAGTAATTTATCATATTTATTATACAAATTATATTAAAAATAAAATATGCTATCAACACAATGAAAGCATATAATTAAAATAGTAAATACCTAAAAAACTGAAAATATTTCCAACAATTAACACGAAATAATTAAGAAACTCTGATTGTCAGGAATTTCATGGTCCACTATTAAAAAATCACACACTTTCGGAAACAATTAGCCACTACTATAATTACAAACAAATCAAATTATATTTACATTATTGAAGAAAATATATATTTTTAATAATTTTGTACCGATCTATTAATTTCAGTTTTCATTGTTTAATAATTATCAGAATACATTTTTACGCTAATCTCTAATCTTTTGAGACGAATTTTGGCTGTTAAATATTTGAAGGTCTCAACTTTGACAACAATAGTTGCTAATTATAAAATTGTAAATTTTCGTTTATTACTCAAGGATTCTGTTTATTACTGTAGAAATATACGGTAATGATAGTAAATTAAATTGTTTTTTTTTACAATTTAAAATTCAAATAGAAATTTAAAGTTTCGAAAAAAAATTCATACTCTTTAGTTATCGTATGAATTGAAAATTAAATGAAGAAATATGTCTAGGTATTTATTGTTAACACTAGCACCAATGCTTCCAGCTTAAGTTAGTTTATAATTTTGTTTTGAATCAAATTGTAATTAGTATAAAAAAATTGAAGCTACCTAATGTCATGAATGCAGTTTTTTAGTCGATTTCTTTTTCAATATATCGTTAGGTGGTAATCACTTAATATTAAAGGACAAAGTTGTTTTTATAAGAGTCAAAATAAATGAACTACAATAAAACTGTTAGTTATTAGTCGTTGTCCTTGGTTTCTTGTTGATTTTGAAATAACTTTTATTGTCTTGTGTGTATATTTTATGAAAAACTGCAGGAAAAAAAGTATTAATGGTGTTCTTTTGAAGAATAAGAGAACTTTATATTTCTTCAATAAAAATATATATATATACAATTTCATACTTCGTTTATTTCAATATGCGAAGTCAAGAGATAACTTTGAATGTTTCCTTTATGATATTAAATATTTGACCGTATAAATAAACGAATTCGTAATGCCCCAGAAATGTTCTTAGTTAACAAAAACGCTAGATTTCGTATTACTAATCAATTCTATCCTTGTGGTTATCTGAACTTGGCAATTGTACTACAAAGCGTTCGATTCGAGTGAAAACTCTAGCTAACCACTCACAAGATCAAGGCAACACGTTCACAAACTGATTTTGTTTCCCTTTTATGATTGTCTAATACTCAGAACATGTGACGGCGGAGATTGTATACCACGAGACTGTCCACTGCCTTTAGCTATATCTATTTATGTTATATGACTGACATTCAATTGTACATAGTTATAAACAAAAGAAACATTAATTCATCTGTAGAACAAACATTTCCAACAACAACTGCACAATGGTACTTGGATTTATATTACCTAAACATATTTGGAAATTTGCTTCAACATTAGCGTCAAATACAACTAATGATTTGAATTTTAAAAAGTAAAAGTATACCGAAACTATTTAAAAAAAACAAACCAAGACTAATTTTAGATCACTCAATATTGAAACTGTAAACCGAGGAATGGAATAACAGTTATGTATATAAGCACACTGCAGTAGTCAGATGAGTAACGTAGAAGACCTTTCATTTTCACTTAGTGCTCCAACAAGTGAAAGTGTTACTATATAATTAAACATACTTATTATGCTTATATCTCTTCATTTTATATGTATAAGGCACATTTACAGACAGATAAACGCATCTAAAAGTAAAATACAAGTTAAGTTCACTTACGAGTGAAGTGGAATGGTGTTGTTGTTACTTCACAATTTACTTCAAAACATACATTATGCGAAAAATTCAATTTTATATGTTTAATTACGCGATTATCAATTAATTTGCACTAACGACAATAAAAAATAGATATTTCTAAATATTTATACAAAATGTTCCTTCTAATATTAATATGTTCACGAATATTTAATAATTATAATTACAACGGTTAATAGCCATTAACGATCTTAATCTTTTTGTTTATAATAAATAAGCAAATTATAATGCTGTAACTTCCTCATACGCCTCCTCTTTACTCACAGAGTAATAAACTCTGTATGTATGTACCATTCATTTATGACTATCTAATAAAAAGCGCATGTTCATTGCGACACGAAGAACAAATTTCAAAACAAACTTTTTGAACTTTGCATGTGTGTTTCAACCGCCACTAAAGTTCATTGAATGTTATGTAACCGTATTTAATAAGATTTGCCTCGATGTTCAAATATATATATATATATATATATATATATATATATATATATATATATATATATATATATATATATATATATATATATATATATATATATATATATATATATATATATATATATATATATATATATATATATATATATATATATATATATATATATATATATATATATATATATATATATATATATATATATATATATATATATATATATATATATATATATATATATATATATATATATATATATATATATATATTCGGTTCTATTTGTTTGTATGTACTACCTATCAATTGGTTGGTTACTTAATGTCAGATGTAGTTTTTTTTCTCATCATTTGATTTTATTTCTAACTTTGTGAAATTGCACAAATTATATAATAACGTTATTGATGTTTGAATAATAGGATGACTCTTCAAATGTCAGTTGTCCTATTATTTCTTCAGTTCCGTACTACAATACATATTCCAATGGGACGATATAAATTGCTCAACGAAAGTGCATTGCGCTTTTAATTTCGTAAATACAAATATTTAAAAAAATTGTCTATGCATAGATTTTATTTTCAAATTATAATTCAAAGTTATCATCAATGTATATGGTGACAATTCAAATTGTATTATAAAGGCTGGCCGAAAGTAACAAAAGATCACAAAAGTAATGAACGATTTATATCTCTTGGCACTTGGCACTCCTAAAATACTTATACGAACGACCGAGACACAACAATGCACGTTGATTATTCTCGCTGTAAAAAAGACAGTTATAAGAATTTATATACATATATATATATATATATAAACAGCGTCACTATTATCACATATAATGTATGTATACATGTGTTTGTATATGAAAACTAAGTTCTTGTTTTGAATACAAATTGGTTTTTAAATTGACCGTATTAGTATTCGTTGGATTTTTTAAAAACTTTATTTCTGAACGTGCCTCACTTTATTTATTAAATTTGCATGTGTATCTGCACATGTATTGCCAATTCACACATTGGATAAACATGTTTAATACACAATTACACTCCCTTTGGATTGTAATAAATGTGTTCACATGTATCATTTCATGGTACATTTTTAGATTGGAAATAATTATAATCACGCATAGGTATAGTGATGTCAAAAAAATGTTAAATAGAATCTCGAAACTATAATATGTGATCTCTTGACATGGGAATTCCTAGTATAGATCAGTTTCTTGTATAAACAAAGACTATAAATGTGGGACAAGCAATTTTTTGTTGCAAACAATTGTTAATTTTTATAATTGTATCTATAGCGAATATCAAGGCACCCACATGCACATTTTGTAATACACTGACGACAATGTGTCAACCACATATATGGGTCAGTAGAACTTGGTTAACAATAGAACAAATGAATCATATTTAAATATTTTTGACATATTGGAATCATGTTTCTCTCTAAGATTATTGAATGATTATAACTGCATGATTGATTGATACTGTAAACGGGAGATAAACATTATATTTCAACGCTCAAAATTATACATCGAATTATTTTAAGGACAATTAATTGTTTTACTATCAAAATTACATGTTTTTATAAGGAACAAAGAATATAGAAACAAAAACTACTCGGAAATAAAGTTTCTTTGTGATACCAACAGGAAATTAATAATTTTTTGTTTTAAACAGTCAAAATATGTTACAATGACTTACAAGAAATATTTATGCAATTTAGAAACAATAACCATTTCGAATTGTTTTGTTAAAAACACTATTAGACAGCTCGTTATTTTAACGATTTTTTACTTACTACAGCTAAACAAAATAAAACTACTATGAACAATTACATAAAACAATGAATGTTCATGACTTTAAAAACACAAACACATTTCTATTTATTTATTATCATATTTAAACAATGCGCGGAACATTAATACTTCATTTTATACAGACATATAATAGTTACATTTTAATTATTTCTCTAATAAAATTTTATTCAAATTAAATGAATAAAACTATTGTATAAGATTGCCCCGTGTTCGAATTAATTTTGGTGTGTCCTAAACGTATCACGTGACATCATGTACCTAGACAATGTTGCCTATATAAATATATACGTTTGATGTTTGTTGCATCGTATAGCGGCGCTTTAAAATTATTTTAGTAAAATTGAATAGTTTATGAGGGAAAATGCAACTTGAAAATATGTCTAAAACATATATTTTAAGTGTATATATATGTTGTTTAAGTTTCTACAATACAAGTATCACTGGAATCGTTGCATGCGAGGAAATGAAAGTGTGTTTTATATTTAAAAGTTAAAATAATGGAAATCCAAGTGTTTGTTAAACTTCCCAACTAAGTATGTAGGTACAATAACAAATTATAAATTACGGAATGAATGGCTTGTGGCGTAATTATAAGCACGCACAGGAAATATAGGTGATCATTGTTTATTTGTAAACCGGAAGTGATTGGTTGACTGTAAACGGTTACTTGGAAGATGAATTCATGTGTGTTACACGTTTCTTAATTTTGCAACTTTTGATTTATTTTGTATTTCATATTAAAATCACTATGAATCATGGTGCCATGAATCATTTGGTGAAATCGATATAATAAAACGGATAATTCCATCAAAAATACTAAATTCTAGAAGAGGGTTAAGTAATTTCACAATGTTTTAATGGATATTACCAACAAACCTAATAATACCTATTGAAAGTTAAACACCCATAATTACTTATTTAATTTGAGCAAAGCTAGTACTTATTTAAGCAACTGATTTGACGGAAATTCAGTCCTTGAGGATATTTCGTGTTTTATGTTTCTTACGCAAATCCAAACAAATAACTACACGAAACACAGCAATAATACTGATGAGTTTGACACAAATGGGTGACTTTATTTATACATACATGTTTTCCGTTTTTAATACAGTACAAAATTGCAAGATTTGCCAATCCTATAGAGTATAAAGTTAATACACATAATTATATATGCATGCTGGTTCCATTGTATAATTAACTGAGTTGCATAAAAATAATTGCTTAGGGTTTTTTTGGCGTTGGGAAATATTGTTATTTGCTATACCAATAGCGAATATAAGCTTATAAAAATTAACTTATTAATTCATTTATAAATTTAAATATATTTTGCAATCAATTTTTTTAAAAGCCGTAATTACATAAATTACCATAATTTTTTTGAAAATCCATTAAATTTATACGAAAATTGACAAAAGGCAATTAAGACTATCTATTTAATACAAAATATGTTTAAAAAGTTTATATGCGTTCATAACTTTCATCTATAAGAAAGTGTATGATCGTAAACTTCCGCGTACTGTAGCGCCACATAACACGTGCGGCGAAAAAACGCACGAAACATACAACCGCGAACTATAAATTCACACCATTTCACATCATCATCCTAAACAAACATGTGAACTTGTTTATTGTTTTCTTATGTGCTTAAAGTATAGATGATTATAAGTTTTACCATGAAACAAATTATAGTTTTAATTGTTTTTACTGAGTATTCATAAGTCATATAATTAAGTTTGTAAATTAGATTTATGGTTTTTCGACTAGATACGTATGAGAAAAGAAAGTACTATTTATTTAAAAAAAAAATGCAATGATATAGAATTTTAAATGTATTTTTGGATTGAAGATTTTTTTAAAATTTTATATTAAATAGGCTGGTTTGAGAACATTAGAAATTAATTTAAATGAATATATAACCACACTGATTTTCTAGTCTAGTAGGTGCTAAAAATAATTATTTTTTAATTTGTCGCAACAGATGACTATGACAGATGACTGTGGTTTCTTTTTTATATGTGTAAATATGTATATATATATATATAGAAATATACACAGGTTTCATGGCCGTTCAAGTTGAAAGTTTGCTAGCATTAAATGCAATAATGTTCAATGATGCATAGGTACGGTTTATATTCGAATTTATTCACTTTTACAGCATGAAGATCAACAATTTTTATGGTATTTTGTTGAATATTAGTATGAAATTATCTCAGGCTTTTCAAAGGTTAATAGTTTCAGCAATTTTCGAGAGTTTCTTATAGCGTTCGTGGTCTAGTAGCTAACGCTTCTACCTCACAATAAATGAACTATGAAGTGTGCTTGCTTCGAATCTTGCCTAAGTCGAAAGGTCTGTAACTCGGTTTTTCCCGGTACTCTGTCTAGGAAACACACACACACACACAACAGACATGCGACCCGATAATTTCAGAATTCTATACTACACAAACAAACACAGAATTAGAACTCGAGTGAGGTTAGCTTAGTCACGGCAAATAGCGGCCACTACACGCTGAAGAGGAAACATTCGCTATAATAGCGCTGCAGACAATAATAATAATGATGCGTGTTTCATATTTGCTTAGTAAAAGAAAAATAGATCATCTAATATTGTACAAATTGGTAATATTAATGTAATTTTGTATATTGTTGCAGGTTCACAGAGAAATGACGATAGACGAATTACGAAGCACGTTTCATGTGGAGAGTCACGATTTAGGTAAGTTGCATTATATGTATATCACTAGTGTGAGTAAGCAAAAAGAAGTAATACATAATGAGCATCCTAAAAGCGTTACGTCACGAAACAGTTGAGTGGGAAAGTAAGTAGTGCTCTGATTTTCTTGTTGCACATTACAAAAATTGTAACTACTGTAAATTATTGCACTTCCAGACAGGAAATAAGTAAAAGTATTATATGCATATTTTAAATGTCGTTGCGGTGTTTGATAATTTGTTTTTTTTTGGATGTGTTTCCGTTTTCCGGAGAAACACTCAACATATTTGATCTTCAAATATATTCGAAATTCAATTATAACTGTGTTTAAATTAATTAATTAATATGATCTAGAATTATTAATTTTCTTAAATAGAACAAAACTAGCACATATGCTTTATATGATAATATGGTCCTAATTGTTTTATCATTAATAATATCTAATTATATATTAATAAGCTTTAAAATTACGAATATTATATGTCCGGTGAACATCGGTAAAATAAAAAATAGAATAAATTTAAATGCGCATACTTCTCTTGGTAACCATATTTAAACCTATATAGGTACAAGAGAGAGAATTTGAATTTAAAATTTGTGTGTGAAAGTGAATATAAAATGTCCGCCCCCACATTCACATAACGTGATTCGATTAAATTTCTTTTGTTTAAAAATACACTATTTGTCGTTTGCATATTTTCATCAAAGACGCTTTCGATTTTTCCCTTTCTCTAAACACTAATTTATATCCAATATTTATCTGACTAAGAAATGATTAACCTTTATGCCCAAAATAACAATAACGAATTTCGCACCACACGAACGAATATATTTAGATGTGTTATTTAAATCGCGGTGGCGCTACCAGCATTTAAAAATGTCAATAACGTATTTATTCAAGTTTTTTACGTTTTAAATTTAAATATATCGAAAATCTGAATGAAACTGACACTTTTCATTTAAAAACATGTATAATATATTCAAATATTTAATCTTGGTTCAGTAAAAACAATATTTTACGGCTTTAGGTTGTCAAAATTGTAAAAAAAAATTTTACTGGCGTGATATATTTGAATATAGTGCGACGGAAAATCAAATGTCTTTGATTCGGTCAAAATATCCATAACTATAGAGGTTTTTCGAGGAAATTTCGTGCCCGGGAGACTCAAAATTATGTAAATGTTATTAGATGAGCCCCATAAAAATTTACATATTATTTGCAGGTGTTCTATGGGCGATATCATATTTCAAACGTAGAACCGCAAAATTTTCCACTAAAAACCTAAAAATACTAACGCTAATTATATAATTTATTAAAGCGCGCGAATTTAGACAAAATAATTTATGCCATTAAAAGTCATTTTCAATGTTTTTTTTTTAAATCATATGTGAAAACCAATAAAATTAAAATAAGCAACATCTTCTTATATATATATATATATATATATATATATATATATATATATATATATATATATGTATATATATATATATATATATATATATATATATATATATATATATATATATATATATATATATATATATATATATATATATATATATATATATATATATATATATATATATATATATATGTGTGTAGTGCACAATGTGGCAATGAACTAACATTGCTTTCCATTTTAGAATGCACCTGACCGACAACCAACTAGAGTTAATAACATAATTTTTAAATAAATAACTAATCATAGAAAAAATACTAGACCCTTCACTATGTGTTTTAATTTTTGTTCACTCATGTTTTTTTTTTTTTTATAAAAATATATTTGGATTGTTTAATTATATTTTTATTAATTTGTTTTATAGTTCCGGAGTATGAGGTGGTCCAAATACATCACATTTCAACGCGGAGTATAGACAGTGGCAAACAAGTGAACAGTGTAAATCAATTAGATAAAGACAATGTAGTAGTGAAACGGACATCTAAGTCACATAATAGTAAAGTAACCGAAGTGAATCAAGCCGCGTTGCGCGATCATAAGGCTGAATTGAGACTGCGAGCATTCGGGCAACCGATGAACTTGAGTCTCGTACGGACGGAGGGTTTGTTTAAGAAAACGGGCCTTAAATTGTGGTCTGTCGAACCGAACGCGACAGCTCAACATGGCGTCGAATACATCGAAATACCTCAGGTGAGAAATTATAGTTATTTATGTATATACGTGAAATAAATTGAAATGCAACTAGTGGACTGAAATAGTTTGATGCCTTATTAAGTTGTGATGGATTTTGCAGCGATGAACCAGTTGTATTGTAACTTTTACTTTCGCAGCCAGCCACTAGTAGTACATATAATAATCGCGAATCTCGGTTGTTGCTTGTGAGAGATTGCGGTGACTGTTACAAAACACGACACAGCACAGTGAAATTTTACCGCAATTGTCGCCCGAGGATTTCTGCGAGCACGACACTCGACTTGCTTTACTTAATGAGACAACGGAAGTAACCAGTAACAATTGTTTACGACATTTTGCACTTAATTTCCGACCACCTACTTCCATTGTTATAGATATGGTGGTTTTTTCAACATTTAATACAGATGTATACAAATTTACACATATGAATACTTAAATTCAAACATATTCCCATCAAATAAATAAATTCACAAATATGCTTCTAAAACCTCATTCGCTATTTTTTATGATTCAGGCAAATAGTGCTTTTAATTTAACAGTGTAAATAATTTGTGGCAGCCTGGGTAGAAGGGGCTTGCGCCCTCCAATCGTTTCCGGTCTCGCGAGTATTATTATATTTTAATTAGTTTTTTATTCAAATCTAAAACAACCTCGGTTAACGTATATTACATTGCATCAGTGTCATTTGATATTAATATTAACTGGTTTTTTGTTGTACGTCCGGATATGAATTTCACAAATATTTAAGTTACACATAAGGTCCTTGGCTTGTTTATGAAATGTCCGGTTCATGAATATTAAAAAAATTATAATTATTTTCTATGTCAAACATCTTGTTTAAATTATATTCGAAATTACGAGATTATTTAAGCAGTATTAGCAATCAATGTATGTGGTTATAATTCATATTGAGACACGTCGATTATAATCAATGTAACCTTGATACATGTACCTTTGTCCTTCCTAAACACATGTCAATTTATAGTAATCGTCCATTTAAAGATGTTTTGTAAACATGTTTGATATCTCTATTATTATTTATTGCTATGTATCAAATTTGTATGTATGATGCACATCTGTTTATATTGCAACACACTTAATTAGATTAGTTTTGTGATGAAGATGTAATTATAATTGAAATCGCGTGTATCACAGATGTTGAAATCGAAAGTATTGATAATCGTTTGAGATTTCTAGTGTTTATTTTATGCGCTTTTAAAAAATGGTTAACTGTTGAAAGCGAAATTGTTTTCAGCGTCTGTAATTTATTATTACAAAGTGTTAGGTTTAAATAGTTATTTAATCCTTACAAGATGTTTGACTGGCCAAAATAAATCTTTGTGCTTAAATATATCATGTTATTGTGTTCCTTTAACAAAGATGAATTTGCACATTGTGTGGGCTGTAACAGCTACAGCCCTCTTATACACGCCTTAAGATAATTGTATATTTTATATCGCTATAACTTATGAGCAATTGTTTAATTTTTGGTTCTTTTTTTTTTAAACAAAATATAAAAATATAGGTAAATAAATATTTTTCCGAATTGCAATTTTTGTAAAGTTCTATAAATATAAATGTGTTTCCTAAACGTATAGATAAATCTGATTGAAAATCATAAAAAATATTCGAAATGCTACTTGTAATAGCAAACTAATAAAATAGCCATCGCATTAGTAGTGGTTTAAACTAGGATTACACCAGCATGCTAAACATAGTATTATTAACAAACCAGAACATGGTTTCAGCTATTAAAACTGATGCATTACCCAATATCATAACATTATATGTACACTTCGTACAGACACACATTTACAAATAACTTAACTAACATTTAATTATATATGCGGGCGTCTATTACATATGCATACATACGAGTACACAGTTTAGTATTTGTGTGCGTATAAGCGTACGTATTGCCAAAATGATAATAAATTAAGTGTTGACCCCAATTGCGCCCTCTGGGTCACGGTTACACGCAATGAACTACCAGTGCATTATGCATGGATTTGAAGGTTCCTGGAATTTAAGCCATTCCACACACTTGACTAGAATTATAATCTTTTTTTTTGTGTTACTCAAATAATAAAAAAAATTGATTCATTGTTAATTATTAACTGTGCAAAGTACTGGCATATTTTTCCTTAGTAGGCTTACAATAGGATTAAAGAATGTTTAATAAATAGCGAATGTACCTACTATTAATTTTTTGCTACGTTAATTCAATTAAATATAGCAATTTATGTGTATTCATTGCTAAGTTATAATGTGTATTAAAACACGAAGTAAGCCTATAATAGTTAGAGGTAATGACAGGCCCGGAAGTGTGTTTATATAGTTAGCCAAGATCGTAAAGTATCATGTTTATTAAATCAATCAGATCAAACCGATTTATACCGTAGATAATTATATGGCGTTATGAAATGTTATCAGGAAATATTTTGACAGTTGAAATTTATCGAAAACTAGTAAAAAATTCGGAAATACATTTTTAACTTCTTTCAAGTATACAATCTTGGGATGAATAAGTATATAAATATGTCTGATGAAATTGGCATTTTAACAGAAATATTTGTATAGGTATGTTTACAATCAGAAAAAATAAAATTATTGTCTTACGAGCGACAAACATTTAATGGGTTGATACTAGCGGCGAAATCAAATGTAATACTCAATGTCGTCAATTAGAATTTCGATTAATCATAATATAGACATTCATACTAAATTTTTGTGGTTTAACCTTCTCTCGGGCGTGGTATCATTTGTCGGTCTATTAACCAAAACACATCTGTCCATCACTTATAGATATAGATAATTATTTTCGGAATAAAATTATTAATGACCAGTTTGAAATATTTGATCCACACGCAAATAATCAAAATCAGTTTCATTTTCGAACAGGCTTAGCGGGTACCGTTGTTAAGTTGTAAACTTAAGTGGGTCATCGTACTGTATCACTACTTTCACTAGTAATACTCGTTACGTATCGTTGTTATTTTTTCTCGACATCGACAAGAAGAAATAATAATAATAATAATAATAACAATATAATCGTTAAACGATATACTAAAGGAAAAATTGAAAATCACTGTACAAGCCTTAGGCTGGTACTTGATCTTGTAGGTGTTTCCGGTTACGTTTCCACCAATCGCGAGTGCCATTTTTTAACCGAGTGACTCTAGTTCTTTTAAGTTAGATGAAAAACGTTGCGTTTTGTTTTTCGTGAATTAAATTTGTTTTACAATTTCACACAAAACATATGGTGGGATTTTTTATAATTGTGTTATGGCAAATAGAAAGTCGTTGTTTAGCAAAAATAATAAATATTTTTGTTGATTGGTATAAAATAAAAGTATGATTTTCTATTTAATAGTAATCTTGCAAAACCAAAATTAAAATCAATGTACGTACATAATTGAGAAAACTTCATCCATTACAAAATCGATATTTTACATCAATGATGATTTACTAAACTTATAATAATTATACTAACCTTTCTAACTATCTATGAATACGCTGAAGAGATTTACTAATAAACATATAACTTTTTAAAATTTATTGCTAATTAGTTTTAAAAATAATAATTTGACATATATGAGAACTCATGTAGTAGATTTTTTTTTGTAAAAAGTTTTTCATAAAAAAAAATTCGCAACTAGTCAAAATGTTATTTATATTAATTAATAACAAATGGTTATCTAATTTACATATTTTGATACATGTAACATGACATTAAAACATTATATTGTAAAATTAGTTACATGAGCTTACTACCGGGCCACCCACACTGCAATTAATTAAAGATTTATTACCTTAACTATATGCTTTAAATAACAAAAATCTAATAATAATAGTTTAATTTTAGAATGACCTCTTCACTATATATTTACAGTAATTTTTAAATCACCAGGTTAGAATTTATTGTATTTTTTTTGAATATAATTATTTTTGGTTTTTTACTAGTAATAGAGACATTTGTTTTTGTGTTATATAATATCCTGTATTGTCTAATAATTATTAATATTGACGCAATAGTTAAATATTTCATCACCCTTTGTTATTATGTTGCTTAATAAGACAATGCAATTTTTAATATGTTTAGTTCATTTAAGGTTAAAGTTTACCATTTAATAACTTAACACATAAGGATTGAACGTATAACCAGATTAAAATGTATGATGCGGAAAATAAGTTTTGGCCTTAAAATTTGACCGATTTACGGTCTTTTTCAGAATGTTAGCGAAATGTCCCCACACCATTATTGATTGATTTATTTCAATATCTACATTAATTTTTTAAATTATTTTTTTAGACGAACGACGATATTGGTGACATATATCAAGACGAAGAAAACGAAGCTGCCATTTTGTTGCGAAACGATGAAAAAAATGGAGAATTACTTGTGGTAAGTGGTAATTACAATAAATTAACAAAATTAAATAACAATTCTTGTATTATATAACATCAGTTACAGCGTTGAGGTTTTTTTTTTGTTATGCGCACATCCAGTTATTTTATAATCTAGCGAATCACATAAAATATGAATTGATGATATATTTTAAAATTTAAATTGGATAACTACAAATTATAGTAGGTATATGTTAACTAATTAATTATTATAATTTTCTGTATGCATAATTAACAGGAATTATCAATATTTTGCGTACCTATATGTATTTTTTTTATATATTTTATATTTATTTAAAATTGATAAATATTCAAATTATTTATAAAATAATAAATACACAACAATTCGACGGAAAGCAAAAGTGGTTCAATTTAGATTTGCATTCAAATAACTTATTTTATAGATTAATAAAATAACTAGATATGCACCTTGAATGAATTAACTCACAAAAGGAAGTGACATAAATAATAAAGAATGTCCTTGTTCAGTAATACTAGCGAGGTAAAAATACCGGAAACGCCACTTATACCTATATATTCTCATCCCTATATGTTATTATAAGTCATAACAATCCTATAATATTTGTTGCCAGTTTAAAACTGTTTTCTATACCGATGGTGGCAGCACATTCGCTATACCCATACGCTAAGATGCACAACTGTGTGGATTGGATATTAATTTAGAAATCCCGGAGACAATTTCATAAACAGACAAATTTGTGTAATGGATTCATTTACCTATACCATGACTATACATTATGAAAGGTTGTCAAGTACGGGTAATTGAATAGCAAAAACTATTAAATGTTTCGACTTTTTGTGTGAAAACAGTAGCAAAAAGTCATAGCGTAACAATTTCTAATTAAAAAATTAACTTAATCAAATAGTTGCAAGCCACACGTAAAATTTTGCAATCCATTTAGTTCTACTGTCAAGTAGTCGGCTGCTCGTTTCTTAACACTCTGACTTAGCTATATACGCTTTCTGATTGTGTTATGTAAAAAAACATATATACTAAAATTCATAAATAATTTGCATAGAATAATAATATAAACTAGTTTCCGTCTGTTTCATTTCTATCACATATTACTCCTACACTCACAAAAGCGAAAACAAATCGAAACAATAATACATATAATTTCTAAATATATAAACTAAAACCACTGCTGGTTACATACATCATAGGCGTTATATTATTAATATGAAGGGTAAATCAATATTATAATTAAGAACCAGGAAGAGACATATCTACTCGCCATTTATCTCGAATAAATTTGGCAACAAGATCAAATAGGCGTTTAAAGTCAATAAGGAACGCCTACGGATATTCGACAAAACGTTTATATAATTTGATTAAGAAGTTTAAAGTTTATAGGCGATCTTTCGGAAATGGAAATTGATACTAATCATAAACCAGCAAAAAAACATGATTTTTATTTGTTGCGGAACGGTTTTAAATTCCGTTACAATCGAAAACATTTCGGTATCACGTCTTTTCAAGACTTATAGGTCACCAGAATATTTTTGAGACACGAGACAGAATAGCGCACTTAACCTTCTAACTGATGCAATAATTATAGTAGGTACACAATTACCATACTATTCTCAACAAGTTATATATATATATATATATATATATATATATATATATATATATATATATATATATATATATATATATATATATACATATATATATATATATATATATATATATATATATATATATATATATATATATATATACATATATATATATATATATATATATATATATATATATATATATATATATATATATATATATATATATATATATATATATATATATATATATAATATAGCGAGCAATATCTATAGGCTAAATTGCGTGATGTACAAAACCGTTTATACCGAAGATATATATATTCCGGTAATATAGCGGTAAATTAATTAAAAGCAACTTGTTATCCGATTTTAAATGTAGCCGTTCATGTTTACCGCACTAGTCTAAAAGAAACGGTATGCCTAGCAGTGTTTTATTCTTGTTATGTAAGACAATATAATGAAGAAAACAGTCGTGTTATTGTTTTGCCCGATTTCCACACCACAATAATATCATGTATATGTTTGCTGAAGGTGGGAGACAGAAGGCTGTCGCGGTGTTACCTTGACCCAGATCACCTACTCTACACAACTGCTAACTGAACTGATTCTAAAACCATGGTGCGCTCAAAACGTCACTAGGCTCCCGGAAATTGAGCTTACGTAATTTATGATCATTTTTCACGTTGGTTTAGGTAGCTAACACGCATTAATAACAATAAATCAACTAATTGCGTAACTAGAGCAGCCAAATAAAACTTATATAGCACTAGTTAGGCGAAAATTGTATTTTAACATTTTCGAATATAATTATACGTATGTCGTGTAACACAGGAACAATATTGTTATGCTGTATTAGCAAATTTTAGTATTCGCAACATTAATTTTCAATTTATCTCTAACAATCGTGGGAACGAAAAAAGACTATAGGACATTACGAAATTTCAGAAATGTTTTCAAAAACGAAACACGAAGTTTGCATTTCGTCAACAACGAAAAATCTTTAGACCATTAATCATACGTTTACGATTAACGAAATTTGAAATCGTTTAAATACCACATTATCGAAATATGGTAAACCACTAAGTGCCAGATTATCTGAACCAGAAAAATACACAATCTCTAGAAGCACACACCGGAAAATTATACTTACATAATTTACTTTAAATCACCGGAACTATAGAAAAAAACAACTAATAATATGGGGTCCACAACAAAAATATAAAAGTCTCAGTGTGAAATTCGAACTAGTTAAATATTTGATCAAGTAAAAATCTCACGATAAATTCAAATCAGTTAATTGTTTGTGTGTGAAGGCTAAATATGTTAATAAATATTGCTGAACAATTTGTCAATTTTAGGAGTCTGTCAACAGAAAATAATTATTTTTTATTTATTTATTTATTTAATATTGCACACCTACACTGGAGTGTCAAAAAAGTAATTATGTATCCGTTCAGGAACAAATGACAACTGTTTTCGACTAAGGTCATTTTCTTCGTGTGTTTTTTTATAATAAACAGAAACAAACGAATCTTTTGTCTATGTGCACTCATACGGCCTTAATCGTTTATATTATTTCGTGTTTTCTATGTATAAGAACATCATTTTACAGTTGGGTACGTTTCGTCTCAAGGTTCTGAGTTCGAAACTCGTACACACATAAGCTACTAATGATAGAATAGTCAAAACATGTTTCTAAAAATTGAGTTAATTCAGAAAATGCTTTTGTTGTTCTATGTATCACAAAGTAGGAAATAATATAATGATTTTTCACAAATAAAATTTTGTTAAATATCCCACCAGATCACAGGTCAAAGTCACACAGGTCTCGATAGCCAATCACTATCTCTTTCTAATAGTCACAGCTCTCATCATTATTATAGCGAGATAACTTTTTGATATTTCACGAAACACTGGAAACCTTTACGATTCACGACGGCCTACCCGTTTCTAATAGTAGTATTTTACAATCATCTACCTATCTGTGTATGTATGTACAATTGTTTGTGCTTTTTTCACATTTGATTGTGACAAGCCGTGAATGAGTGATTTTACAATTCCGGCTTTTATAAATTATTAATGCATACACAATAATAACATTATACAATACAACATATAATGTCCATCATTAAAACATATTCGCAATAAGTACTTTCTTTATTCGCATCTATTCATGTTTCTAACGTACTATATGAAACCTTAAATATTTATAGTCATGTAACATTCTTAGAAATGAAACCATTTTGACTAACAACAAATGCGTTTGATTTAGAAAATGAAAGTTACAATAAACGGAAGATAATTTTTTATTTAAAATTCGTCACTTGATTCAAATTAAGTACCACATTAGCTATAAAATTAATATGAAATATTGAAGCACTGAGCAGCCTTGGATGATTATTTTTTAAATATCTGGTACACCTTTATCATGGTTAAAAACGATATAGATTTTTTTGGAAAAAAATAAAATGGTCACGTGATCGGCCGTGGCCCCGTCATGGGTCACTGGTATTTATGCATGACAATTTTTTTTGTATGTTATAAGGTGAAAATTCAAGTCTTGGATCACGATTAATAGTAAAAAAATTAAACAAAACAAATTTATTACAATTTAAATCAATTTGTTGTTAAACGTTAAATTTATTTAAGAATTGTAGGTAAATTGAACATTTATTAAAAGGGTATAGAAATGTATTTTTAATCATATAAACATATATTAAGAATGCATGTATGTAAGTGATATTTCATTCATTCTTTACACACAAATAACATTTAATTTATGGATTAGCTAACCATTAATTACACCTCATATAAATATGAAAAAAAAATGTTAGAAGCACGCTTGTGTAAATCTATAAATGTCAGCTTAAACTACACATACATATATAAATTTTTGCACATATACACCAAATACAGTAAAGTTATATAAGAAAATAGATAAAAATCGAATTCTCTCGCACGTATAACAAGAATAATGTTTAGCTATTATAGTTCATGGACGTACGTCAAATATGGGCACGGTTCACATATTACACAACACCGGTAAAATACTACTGCTCACACCTGTGTATATTCATTTGTCATTCGGATTGTCTTTCATTGAAAAGTAGCAACAATAACAAATAACACTGCAACACACAACTGTTTTTATTTTCAATTTGTTTTCAATATATTTTTTTTGTTGACATTTACTTATTTGAAGGTGAAAAACCGTGATTACTCTCTTCCGCGATACGCTTGAACATTGATTAAATATGTAAAATAAAAAAAATGCAGAGATTCGTTGAGTAGGTTATTATAGAAATTTTGTTTACAGTTGAAATTTTCATTGGAAATTATTATTTTATATTCATAAGTGAAAACGAATTCTTTGGTTGGTTATTAAATATTTAATTTTTAATACGATTTAACAATTACTGCGTTTGGATGTGAAATCAGAAACGTTCCGAGCAGAAAATTGATTACGTAGCATTTCACGCGAGGATCTATTTACTTTAGTTAAAAAAATAAATAATCAAACAAATTAAATATTTGTCCATAACCCGAATATATATTAACGAATGACTAGTTAAACATGAGCTGTCAATCAGTTTCGTGATTTCCCAAACTGATAAAATACATAAATCTCAAATGTGAAAATCGAAACAATATATTTAAACAAATATATAAGCCAAGGTCGCTAAAGACACAGTTCGTACATCCCATCATAGTAAATAAAGGCCAAAATCATTATTACTTTACCATACCACTTACCTCCCGACTACATGTATTATTTACTTATTTATACACACATAATTCAGTAGCGTAGCCCTAGAGGTTACTTATACATTTAAAACTATAGAAAACAGATCAGAGATTAGTGTGCAGGCGGTTCGGAATAGCTTGAACCGCAATATATACAGTGGTGGTGGCAATAGTCTTTTGCGCAAATCAAGGTCACGGTTCAAGCTCTTCTCCAAAACATTACTGTTAAAACCGTAACAGTAATCTATTTTAGTCAAGGTAATTATTATTAATCAAATCAAATTGATCAAATGACAATTTGTAGTTACGGCACTGTACACAATTAATATATCAATAGATTAAATAGCACTGAAATGCACCTATGTGTGTATGTATGTATGTATATATGCATTTTTCTATAGTTACAAGGTGTACAACAAATTTTTTTTAGCTCCCTTACTTACTGTAAACACATACACACATATGCAGGCGATAAAAGTGATATAACGTGCGAATATGTGTGCATGTTTAAAATGCGTATACAACCGTGAATGCCTTCAGGTATTTTTATTATTTAGAAATAAAATATCGTGCGAAATATTTGACTGTAAACAATACTTCATGTAGGTATTAAATATAAATGGCTGTGCGTATAGTATGAATGTTTTTGTTTAGTATATAATTATTGTTGCTTAGTAATCGTAGACTTTCTAATAGATTGTATAATAAATGAATGATGTTTGATTGTTTTTTTATTTTAAATAATAATTCAAGTTTAAAAAAAAATCCTTGCATAGTAAATCTAGTAGGTGTTTTCAAATATATAATCGATTACATTTCCCAGACGATTTTAAAGTACTAATTGTTGGAAATTACTCAAAATTTAATTTACTAATCTCACGCTTTCTTATGTAGGTACCATATAGCCGGTTCGAACTTCCTTTATGAACAATAACTAATTTTTAATATCATTTAAATAGAAATAAAAACTTTATAGCTAATAAAAAAACTAATAAATCCACTTTTAAAACAAATCACTAATTTAGATAAAATGTTCATCTTCCTTTGCAATTTCTAAGAAAACATTAATAATTTAGTCAAAAAACTAAAATTAACATTCATATAAAAATATTTTGTAAGTAAGTCATTTATTTTAAAATACTTACATATTTATCCTTCGTTTGTCTCTAAACCAATATCTAGTTCACTTTAAACACACATATATAACCTACTACCAACGACTAAGAAGACCTGTCTCTGTGACTACATTAAGGAAATAGAAACAAGAATAACAATTGTTGTAACACAATGCACAAATTTGTTTATTAAACGATTTCAGTAATACGCATGTTGTAAGATGAGTTCGTTGTAAAGGAAACCAAATGAAATGAAACTGAAACACAAGAAATGGCCAGCGAGTGCCGGTAAACACCTAAACACCCCAAGCGTTTCCGGCTGACCTAGAGCCGTTGCAGGCTAACACGTTTCTCGTGTGGCACATGCTCGCGTTCACGATTGCATGCTGTAATAAGTGTTGTAAATTAATTACAATGCCGTTATTACTGTCATTACTATGTGTATTATTATAATTTGTAATTCTAAGAATGCAAAAGACATTTATATTAGAACATAAAAATCAGATTGTTATATAATTCCAATAACAAATCGCTTGTTTTTCTTCCTGTTTGAAACGCCGGTAGAAAAATACTGCTATATAGTTTTTATTTACTAGTTTATGATACAATTATTATCGGTTTCGATTAAGTGGAGCATGTTGATTTGACGTCATTTCTTTTATAGTATTTATGAGGCGCAAACCACTTTTAATTTCCGTCTATACGAATTTGTTGATGTACTAAGTTAGTTTTTTTTTTATCTATTTTGCTTCATTGATCTGCGCTTATATTTATTTATATCACATAAATGGGCTTTTAAAATATATACCTACATATGTTCTATTTTCCTGAACTAAATTAATTGTTTATTAATGCTTTGTTTTACAGGAAGGAAGTATTGGAGGTGATTTAGTAATTCGACCACTCCCAATACATCTTCGGAAAGAATCTGATTTGAATGATGATGAAATGTATTTGGATCAAGAAGATGGAGAAGAAGTAGCAATTGATACTGGTCTTCCAATTAGACGAGTTAAGAAAACTGCAACTAGACTAGCACAACATATTGTGTACAAGAGACCCGTCAAGGAAGATGACCACGCTGGAGATTATGGTATGAGGATTTAAATTATATAAAACCACTCATAGACATCGTGATTTTTGTCATATAAGCACGAATTATTTTATTTAAACTATGTTTAATTAAATATTTATTGTGTTTGCAGCTTTGATGGAAGCTGATCATATGGGTAAACGATATCGCAAAAAGAGATCAATCGACGCGATTGTTAATGCAACAAGGTCATCAAGAACGAAACGTGAAGCACCGTATATTATCTACCCTGAGATTCTAGTCATTGTCGACTATGATGGATACCGGTTGCACGATGGCGATAACGTTAAAATCAAAAGATATTTCGTATCGTTCTGGAACGGCGTCGATTTAAGATATAAATTGTTGAAGGGGCCTAAAATTCGGATATCTATCGCTGGAATTATTATCAGTAGGGTAAGTTAAAGATGCTTATGTATTCTTTCTATTCTACTACATAGTCAACAGATTCTTAATTTAAAAAGGATAACAATGAATGGCACAATTAAATGCAACACCTAAATTAGAAAAGTACGAAATATATTTGAATAACACAACAATAAGAAATACCTTATTTTCCTAACGTACAGCCAGTATCTTCATCTGTTTCAATACCAACTTCTTCCAACAAATCCTTTTTCTTCTTCGGATAACCTTCCAAAATAGAATTAACAACATCCATACAAATCCTCTTACGTTTCTTATACGCTTTCATCAATTTCTCATGTTCATTTTCAATTTTAACTTTCTTGGATGGCGATATACGAACAGAATTTTCCGTAAGATTTTTCAATTTCGATTGCATCTTATCCACTTCTCGAATCAAACGAAGTTTTTTATCTCTGGCTTGATCTGTAGTCAACGAATTCTGCATCGATTTTAATTCAGATTCAGTTGCTTTTAATTGTTCCTCATTTGTTGTGAATGCTTCTTGGAGATTATTGATTTTCTGGTTCATCTCAGCGATTTCGTCTTGCATTGTGGATGGATCTGCATCAGCATCTTGTATGATACAATAGACTTTTTGTTTTCCATAAACTTTTTCTTTTACTTTCTCACTTTCAACTAATTGATCAAGGGCTTTTTGAACTGCAGTTTTTCCGAATTCTTTATGGAGATTTTGAACGATGTCGTTAGTTGAGTATGGGCGATTTTGATTTTTGAGATATTTGTATACGGCTTCGGTTGCCATTTTGATTCGTTCTTAGTCTAGAAGATAAGAATACAATTAATTAAGAAACATATTTATATTTTTTGTTGTTTTAGGGACGAGATGCAACACCATATTTGGAAAGAAATCGAGTAGGTCGCGATGCTATCGATAGCGCTGCTGCTCTCACGGATATGGGCAAGTACCTCTTCCGGGAAAGGAGACTTCCAGTGTACGACATAGCAGTAGCCATTACAAAGTAAGCCCCCCCTCAAACCTCTCAAAATGTATTCATATTTAGTTTTAGGATAAAATCAAATTGATATACTTATGTATATTTAACTGACTCTGTTCTTTATTTGGCAGTGTTATGTAACTTGATATATGTGTAGGTACGATATGTGTCGTCGCAGAAAAGGAGGCCGTTGCACCAAAGGAACAGCTGGTAATTTTACATGGATACTTCGATTATACATATGTTTATTTAATCCCTTATGTACATTATCGCATTATTACTAACATACTTTGAAACAGGGGAAGGGAAGGACAAGGAGAATTCAGGATCATATGCTAAGCAGCAAAAAAAAAACACAAAATCAGAGACATAAGCGTTTAAAAATTAATACTATATCCTAATAATTAATTAGCACAAGTTACTAATGTCTAGTTGCCATTATTTTTATTTACTAAGAGTAAACTTGCCCGTGTTAAGAGGAATTTTATACTTATATCGCCAATGTCCTGATTTTTGTGAGACACAATATATATATACAGCTACAGTGGTTCACACAATACGCAGTGGTTTCTACAAATAACTTTTTCAATTGAGTTTAGATAAAAGTTGTTTTGAAACTGCTTGGATACACAAGTGTTGACTAATTTTACCTAACATTACAGGGATGCGAACAGTTTATATCTTGAATATTTCATGTTAAACCTAATTTTTACCTATTTAAGATATTTAAAATACAGTAGTACTATAAGAAAAAAACTTGCGTTTCACATAACATATTCATGATATAAGAACCAGTTCAAAAATAACAACAACGGGAAAACTTAAACAAAATATGCAAATACATATTTGGGTGTTGCAAAACAATACAACATACACCCTACATCTAGACAGTATGTCTAGACTGCTTAAAACAATAGCTTTAGCAGGAAAATCAAGCAAGCTGGAATCAACAGACCTTCGGACAAACGAAAGGACAATATATAGTACACCCACCCAACCCTACCCAGTATTCATCAGTCACGCCCTCTATACAATATACTACGCCCCATTAGGGTTAAAAACCTCCCAGGTGCATCGTTGCAACAAGGATATTTGTGTATCTTAAGTGTTTTGGATGGTAGCCTATAGAGAGGGTATTTTTGATTACAGACTAGACATGTGCCGGCGACAGTACGCGAATGAAGCATGCAACCGCGGCACAGCAGGTAAACATCGTCCCCTTGTATGAGACTAAAATTAAAAAAAAACAACAAACAAGCACGATTCATCACTGTTATGTATTTTTCCTCTTAGTTCGTTTGTTATTGCACCTGTATTCTTCTGATTGTTGTTTTTGCTCATATATGCAATTGCACTACCTTTTAGTTTTCCTATTCTTTACAAAAAAAAAATCCTTTGTTAGGAAACTAAAAATGCACGTATCATCATATATCTTCTTCTTGTGACTTCGTTTTGTAATCTTCTGATTGTCGTTAATTACTCAAATATTTAAAAATATACATTCTTATACAAAATAATTGCTTTCCGGGTTAGGCGTTTTCACCCCACGCCACATCTTTTTGTAGCGTAATTTAATTAAAATTAGTAAAGCATGACTTATATTTGTTTTTTTTTTCAATAGATGATTTAACGGTTTTGTAAACAGCGAAGCTCAGGAAACAATACACTAAAAAAAGAATTAGTTTAACTTCTCTATATTTGATAGTTTTCCTCATATTTCGTGCTTTTGATTGTTGTTTATTGCACAAATATTCAATAGCACTTTCTTTGGTTTCATTCCTAAAATTCTTGGATCATTTTTAAAAAGTGTACTCTTCCACCACGATTTCTTGTTAGATCAGTTCTGATTGTTTTTAAGTAGTGATCTATTGGACTTTCACTAAACTTTACAAAACCTACTTATACTTTCTTTAGAGGCAAAATCACTCTTAGTTTTGCACAATCTTTTCTCTATTTAACTGGTTTTTACGAATTGACGCAATTTTTTTGCACTAAGCATGTTTCACATAATCGATACTTATTTCGTTTCCCATAAAACATCATTTTGATTGTTCAAATATCAAGCATTTGTTTATTTTCCAATTGACTTCTGCATTGTTTCTTCACTACATCGTATACACTATATGCACTCTGACTCTTATCTACCTGTTTTTGTTTTGTTTTAAAACTGTCTTATCACGATTATTACAATTTAGTGTAAAAGGTAAGACTTTACCATTACTGACTCGGTTGCTTTATCTTGCCTATGCTTAATGTGGTTACTGGAAGTTGGAAAAATATATCTTAACTCAGCTTGCCTTTCTTAACAATACATATTTAAAATACCATTTGTACAAATTTCTAAAATAATCAATTACTAATTCTAATCACATTATTTAATGAATATTTTATCTTTGATTTGGGTTTAAATAAATTGTTCAATTTTATTTTAAACTAAACCGAAGATATTATAACGAGAAAATATTAATTTATGTATTAATTCATCTTAATTTATTTCACAATGGCAATTTTATGAAATAATTCCAATTTTTAAAAGATTTTTATTTTTATATGAAACTCCTACTAGAATTGGAGAAATATTCTATTTTATTTGTGAAGAATAGATATGCTATAAATCCATGTAGATTAAAGTATCACATTGAACTGTCATTGCGATCTTGGCTTAATATGAAATGATAATTCAGTTAATCTGATCATTTGTAAAATGTGTTTGTCTTTCCACGCATATATAGGTTTTGCGTACGTGGGAGGCGCTTGCGTTGTCAACAAACGTCTTGAGAAGGTCAACTCAGTTGCCATCATCGAAGATACTGGTGGTTTTAGCGGAATTATTGTCGCTGCTCACGAAGTGGGACATCTGTGAGTTTTATTTGATTTTTATTGATTTAATACTATAACTGTAGAACATAAATTCGGTGATAAATTATCTCATATAAATAGTCCGCCTCCGGTCTACCTAATGACCTTATAACAAATCTGTTAGAAGCAACATAGATGTCAAATTAATATTTCAATGTTGATTCTTAAAAGGCCCAAGCTAGTCAATTTTAAATATTTTTTTAAACTTCGTAGTTGTAAATATTTAAGTTGCCATTATAGTTTTGTACTTTTTGTTTTAAGCCGCAAGGGACATTTTGGTAAGCCTATTTATCTATAAATATGTTAGATTTTGCCTTGTAGGATTTTCGATTAATTTTAGTTTTTGTATTAAAAATCATAATAATTGTCTATTTTGTGTAATTAGATTGGGTGCCGTCCATGACGGTAGTCCTCCACCATCGTACTTGGGCGGACCTGGTGCTGAGAAATGCCGCTGGGAAGACGGTTACATCATGTCTGATTTAAGACACACAGAACGAGGATTCAGATGGTCGCCATGCAGTGTCTCGAGTTTTCATCATTTCTTAAAGTATGCTACTTCGTATTTCAAACCACGATATATTCTTCAGAGTATCTCCAAAGATGTGTTGTTATTAATTTGTTTTTTTTTTTACAGTGGTGATACAGCAACATGCTTGTATAATGCTCCTCATGAGGACGACAGTTTACCTAGAGTCTTACCGGGCAAATTATTATCGCTGGATGCTCAATGTCGGAAAGATCGAGGGACTAGTGCTTGCTTTGTAAGTAGATTTTTACTTTTAATATTTCTGATTTATGAAATATTACTTTGTTGTGTTTGCTTAATTATAGTTTTATAATTTATAGAAAGACGACCGGGTTTGTGCGCAACTCTTTTGTTTTGATGCCGGAAGTGGTTATTGTGTCGCTTACAGACCTGCAGCGGAAGGCTCACCTTGTGGTGATGGACAGGTGTGTATTTAATTATGATTTAGTTTAATAATATAAATAAGAAAACATAGAAGTATTGTACCTAGAATTGTATCTATGCTCTGAGTTTGTGTAATTGTACATGATTTTTTAATATAAAATTACTTAATTTAAGAAAATTATTCAATTAATACTGTTATTTGGGCTTTTATTCATATAATTTTTCTATTTTAGTACTGTTTGAATGGACGGTGCGTAGCCGAACACGAAAACATTATCCCGGATTACTCCCAGAACACACCATCATACGTTCGCCGACAGGATGAACCCCAAAGTCGACCACTGTGAGTAAACGTTATACCTTTACAGTTTTCATCAATACAAAAACACAAACAATAGAAATTCCGTGATTTAGTATATATATATATATTTATAAATACGTTAATAAACCATTGCGTTTAGGTTCTATGATGAGGAAGAGGAAGCATTGCGTCAACAACAAAACGAACAAACACAACCGCCATATAACCCACCACAACAATACACAACCCAATCACCATATAAGCAATACCAACAACAATATTCAACAACCGAGAATCCGTACACAAAAAACAATTACTACACCACCCAAAACCGTTTTGCCACCACGACACAGACACCATACACGCAGTATTACACCACGCAAACAACGCGTAACCCATATAGTTATTATACAACGACAACCAGGCAGCCGTACAATTTCGGAAGACAGTCATACACGACCACACAAAGGCCGTATTATACACCAACAACAACAACAATAAAAACGCCGAATTACTCCACAACGAGAAATCCGTATATAGGAGACTATTACAATCTAAAAAGCAAAACAACGAGAAATCCGTACGATTTCGCAAATTTCGGTAGGACGACCAAAAATCCTTATAACTATCACGATAACGTGAATAATAATTATTTGAAACGATCGTACAATAGTGCTAGTTACTATGCAGCAAATAGTAATCGGCGAAACGTTACTACACTTAACACCAGTACGAGACGATACTGAAATACGTTGTAATATACCTACTAGCGGGGGTTACATGAAATTTAGTCCCCGCCGCGTCAGAAGGGTAAGCACCGTGATCTTATCATCATTATTCATCGTTTGTTACTTATTTTCAACTTTCAACGTTCACCTTTTACTTTTCAATTCAATTTAAATTATTTCTTTTGTCAACTTTGGGCGCCATACTTGTGACGCATCTGACAAAATAAATTATTTATCAAAATGTGCTTTTCAAAACAATACGATTTTCTATTTATGAATTTGTCAGTATTCAAGTAGCAATTTAACGTATAAGTTTTCGACTACTTCTTTATAAAACAAACTATAGCAACTTCAATCATGATATTTATGATCTTTCGCTATACAAATTAACTTATACTCTTGTATTGTAGAATATTAAACAACTTCATCATTGTTTCTAAAACATTGATACCTAATTCGTATTTAGACCTAATCTATATGACTTTTCAACAACTAAGACCTGCATCTACCTTTTACTCTTGTATCGTAGTACATTTATAAAAAGTCTCTGACGACCATCAACTAATCAAATACCTAAACATCTTCGCTCGATTCTACACCCGATACATTCATCGAATGAACTATTTCACTTGAACTAAAACACTTATCATTACACATTTGTATTTAGCACTCTACCTCTACATTGCTACTACAATGTCTATTTTATATGTGTCTTGTATTATTTTATTTCTCTTTCAGAAACAATTGGAACTACAACTTAACAATTCCTGATTGTTTGTTGGTGTTCAATTGTCGTCTTCTTAAGCAACATTTCTGACTATTTCATTACAAACAAGGCTATTCTGTAACTGTATTCTAATAATTCGTTAAAAAGTCTATTTTGATATCAGCGATCACAAAAATGTAAAACTATTAGTACAAAATTACTAATTGTTGATAGTATTATTGATGTAGTTACAGAGTAGTCTTGACTAACAATTAAATTTTCGTTAAAACTGCTAACAATATATTCCTAATTCTGTATTTAATGTTACAGTATTGGCCAGTAAATGGATTTCAAGCCCAAGGAAGACTTAATAAAAATCAAGTTGAACATTTTAATAACAATTTAAACGGTGCAACGTGTAACGTTAAACGTGAACTTATAACGTAAACGCTGCAACCGTAAGCGTAACGTTTAAAGCAACGAAATAAAAGTGCCCATATATTTAAATCAAAAGTGATTTTTTTTAAACAAATAATTTAAACTAAAAAAAAAAAACATATTGTGGTAACTTAATATTGTGATTTTTATACTTGATTACGCCATCTTGTGTGTAAATATTCACCCCTTGCCCCCCGATCAATTTTATACCACGATTTTAGTACTAATTTAACTGCATGCAAAAGACGAGAAATCATAAGTTAATATTTAACTGGAATATTTTTATAAGAAAATTTTACAAATTTTTTACATTTTACCGTCCAAATACAAAATGTACTTCATACAGTACGGGTATAAAGGCAAATAAATGGACGTCGCTGAGCGAAAAATAAGTTTCATTGTATTTTTAGAAATTCGATACATTAGTATATTTTATAAAAAAATATTTAATATTTTCCATATTTGATACAAAATGATGTAAATTATTAATAAACAGTGAAACTAGATTTTTGATTAGTGAACGTAGCATTTATTTGTCTACTAAAACAGAATTTTGTGGTTGTGATTTTCGATAGAAAACTGGAATAAAAATATATCGAAATCTCTTGTGTGACAAGTGAAGTAGTAGTGCAATGTTGTTATGACGAGTATTGTTATTTTTGAATAAATAATTTTTGTTTTTAAGCAGGAAGACCTCGGTATCAAAACGCAAACTTGATGAAATTTGAATTAGAAATATGTAGTATGATTTTGTTTTGTTTCCGTGTATACTGCGAATTTTGTAAGCCGAAGTCATTTTGCCATAAAGTAATTTTATTAGTTTTTAATCTAGTATGATGTAGTTATTAAAAATACAAAGCCCAGTTTTTCTTTTTACTCTTAAGCTAGCATGAGTGACATCTATTAGACTGTAAGTTCCTACTTGTATTTTTTAATTTGTAAAATATTATGCTTTTGCAGTGTATCAAATGCTTCACAAAATAATGTAATATAAAAATATGTTTTTCTTCGAGAAATTTTTGATATACATATGTATTTTACCATCACCAATCTAAATATCCTTTATTCAAGATGACGTCACAACTAGTCGTTTTCTAGCAAGATATAATTTTGGATAAAATATTTAAATATAAATGAGAAACAATTCAGACTTTTGAAAACATATATTTTACCAGCTTTTGCAGAAACAATGAGATTACAAAAAGTAAACAATAAAATGCATGTTGTATAAGGGTTGTACAATAGGAAGACACTACATTATACTGGTTCACTGATTTATATAAATACAGTCAACATTTAGTAGGTACTTAGAATAATAATAATATAAAACCCAATTTACAACCATCAAAAGTGTAAACAGCGATTCATAAGATATACAATAAATCAAAGTAGTATACAATTTTAATCCAGAGTAAATTAGGTTTATGTCGATAAAATTTAATATTGTTAATTAACAGGTGTAAATAGTGAAGGTATTTAAATCTATTGCACATATCATCGCACAGACTCAAACCTAAAGGTAGAAGCTGCAATTTAATGAGGTTTCTCAGGTTCACCAATGACTCCAGTTGCTTTAAGAGCAATTCGCCCTATCATTGCTAATGATATGACACAAACTGCACCAGCCGGCATTATTTTACCAGTGCTGTAAAACCTATAACCCATAACTCCTGCCAATATTGAACTGGTGGTTAGTTGCAAGGAGTAATTCGCAGGGTTTTGACTCACTTGGAGGGCACCGTAGGCCAGAGCACCTCCAAAGAGAACACCTGCACCCAATGAAGGGATAGAACCTAAAATATATTTTGTTATATATAACGTAAACTGAATTCAATAGTTATCTCAATAGAACGCTTATATTTATACTTTTATGTAAAACATGATTATAATATTACTGAGCTATTAAAAATGAACAATATTATTACTTTTTAATTAGTTTCAAAAATAAATGAACATATATTGATATAATTTATAATATTACTGACTCATAATTTATAAATATGTCACTCAATTAAAATAAACAAGTATAGTATCTCGTTAGAACTACCGTAATCCTGGATAAATTATATAACAGAGGGATTTTTTAAAATTAACAAATAAGTGATAGTTTCATTTAAAATAACTGGATAAAAAATAATTTCTAGATAATTCTGCATTTTATACAACGTCCGTTTATTTCTTAAGTAATTAAGCGCATATACACATTTGAGCAAAAACATTTACCAAAAGTTTATAGTTCAAACTGGGTTTGACTACAAATTTCTTGATGAGTACATAAATGTAGCACATTAGTAACAAAATGACTCTTAAATAAACTATGATGGTTCATATTTCATAACTTAATTAGCCTTTACATCGCTCAATAATACGCAATATCATGCCTCATAAAAGTAAACGTAAACATAACCTTACAAAAAGTAATATTGTGTACTAACCTGCTTTATAATAACCTAAAAACCCACCTGCTGCAACAGCAGCAGCGTAAGCAAACCCAATCAGATCCACTGGCATATTTAATACCTTAAAACACTGCTAAAATAAATGTAAAATATGCTTTTTCTTATCAGTAGATAACACGTATGGCGTAGCTACAATAAGCTACAGAATTCTAAATGCGATAATTAGAGCAAGCGAATATAAACCTTAACCTAAAGACGCACATAATTTTAACATTAAAATTCTTACCTTACAAATAGATATTCAACACTTATTTTATAACAAACATAGAAAACACTAAGAATTGTTTTGTTTTTTACATATTTACACACGAATTGTTTGTTATTTCACGATAAAAACCAAGTTTAAAGTTACATCTTTTAAATTTTAGTTATTATAACTCAACAGCTGTTTAGTTTACTGCGCATACTCAATGAGCATGTGTACAGGTCATACAGAAAGGTTCTCTTTAAAATTAAAATCAATACGGATTTTATGGTTTCAGGCATGAATATTAATAAAAATTTAATGTTGTTGACTTAAACAGTAAATAGAGTTTCATAGCAACTTGTTTGTATAATTGTAGTACTTATAGTTAAGGGACTATAATTATGTCTAAATTTTTAATATAGATTGTACTTTGAATCCGCTCAACAAAACTCGTCACATATTATGCAATTTTATATCACAAGGTAGGTTGTGTTCGGTTTTGTTACCGTTTTAAAACTTTAAATTCAAGTGTCAGAATGGGATTAATACCAGAAACAGTACGGCAAGTTATGATAAACACTGGCAATATTTTATCATTGAATGATATAACGAAAAAACCTGGACAAAATCCAACTGAAGAGGTAAAGGACAAGGTGTAATATATATGTAAAAAAAAAAATTGCACTGTCAGTGAGCAAAAACAAAAATGACATCATTTGACTACGTATCACAAATTAAATATCTAAATAAGATTTAAAAAATTAAATTATTAACTAGATTAAATATGGTTTGAGCTTAATATCTTTTATAAAAATTGTGTGTTGATTACGCGACTGACCTTCCACATTTTGAAATAATTGTAACAATTATCTCAGTTATTTTACCAAACAGTGATTACATAAATGATTATATTTGTTTACTATGTGTAGCTGTCTGAGGCAATAAAAATTACGCTTAAAGAATGGAACGGAGCCGAAGAAGATGCGCCCAATACAACAATCACCCGTCGTCATGACGACCTCGTTGAGAAGATGTCTGCTCATGAGCGCGCTGATTTGAAAATCGGAATCAAGTTGTTTGTGAATTCGGATAGTGAAAAGGCCTTAAACGATGCTATACTGGACGGTAAAAATTACTATAATAATTTATGATTAAAACTTGCGACAAAAATGATGAATATTTTGCAGTATTTTCTACTTTAAAAGTAGACTCAATTGATAATTTGGTATTATCTTTAAATTATAAATCGAACGAAACTGATTTGGAGCAAAATTTAGAGCATTTAAAAACGTTGTGGCGGGCACTAGAAAGATTTACGGAAAATCGTAAAATTTTACAAATTGGCTTGTCTGATGTAGAAGAAAGTACATTTTGTGCATTGTATGAGTGGGCGACTGTAAAACCGAATATAATACAAATAAATTTGGCAACATGTTGTGTAGTGCCACCATCTCTACAAGCTTTTTGTAAAGAGAACGAAGTACAATTGCTGACACACAGCGATCCTAGTGGTGAGAACTTATTCAGCCATATGTTCATAGATGTCGCGACATACATGTATTACAAAGTTTATTTCTTACAGAAATTTTACCTAAAAGCTACATAAATCAAATATTTGGCAACACAAATTTGGTGGTGCATTGGGCATTACGCTTTTTGGTGCACATCAAATGCCGTGGTGTTCTTACTACAAAGGGATACTTGATCAGTCTTTGTAATGATTATTAACTAATATAAACATCAGTATTATATTTTATACATTTTTTAAAATTATTTGTATATATTTTATTGTTGATTTTAATAACAAACGATTAATTTTTAATGCAAACGTGAAGTATTTTTAGTTATTAGAGTGATAGCAAATTTACTTAATACTGGTACCAATGTTAGATCAATTTTATGATTCAGAAGTTTGTAAAATGTGCAATAAAAGAAATCATTCCAGAAGAAATATTGTTGTATTTATTCCTTTATCAGATTCCAGTTGTTGCTTTTTTTTTTACAGTTTACATTTGAAGGTTTTTTCTTGTCGCTCTTTGTATTGTTGGTAATTTACATTTTTCTGTTCTCATAAGATTAACGGGAAAAAATGCAATGGATAGTTTATGATGGCGTAAAAAAATCGGAAAAATTAGTTCCTAAGATTTAATTTTTTTACTTATACGAATGTATATAAGGAAGTATTGTAATCATGATAAAAAAATTGAGATTTTAACGAAAATACATCTTTTGGCTTTCCCTAAATCGAGTCTGACTATTTTTAGAATTTCGTCTATCTGTCTGTGTGTCTATGCGCATGTGTGTGTATGTGTGTGAATCCAACTTAAAACTTGTATATGCCTCGGAAGAAAACCTATTTTTGAAAAAATATTCAAACCGAAACTGCATGTTTACTCTTGTAATTTTTTCGAAATTCTGCAATATCTCAAAAACGGCTGCACTTAAAGAAAATTTACTAGTATTCAAAACGAACGATATTAATATTATTAAAAGTTTACTGATTACAACACTATTTAAAATTTTGAATGTCTTATTTATGTTGCCATGATTACGTAGGTATGAAAAGTTATATTTATAGTTAGTAAAATATTAAAAACATATATATATATATATATATATATATATATATATATATATATATATATATATATATATATATATATATATATATTCTGTTAGGTTTTTAATTAATCTGCAATGTATTGCACTGGACTTTCTTATACGTATTAGGCATATATTAATAGCCTCTCTATCTAAACAATATATGCCTAATACGTATAAGAAAGTCCAGTGCAATACACTTTAGATGTTTATTTATTTAATTAAACAGAGTTGATTGTATATACCTACGTATCGAAATATAGTAGTTTAGACAAATAGTATTGAATGACTTGAGTATTCAAAGGAAATTCGAAGAATAGAAACTTATTAGTTTCGTATTAAGTCCAGATTAGATTCTTGTTGGATTATGTAAACTATTGTTAGGTAGAGGAAATCGTATCGGCGCGGCGTTTGTAGAAGAGCCGATCGAATCCGAAAATTTGCATAAATTCGGTAGCCGTTTGCGCCTGTCGTCTAAGACTTCCAACTTTGCCAACTTTTTTCGGCCTTCCAACCAGCGATTCTCAAACAGCGCCAGACAAATAAATAATTATAATTTAAAAACCACCCATTAAATAAGTCATTTGCATTGTATAACATACAAATTATATACCTATATAAATACGTTTAATCGCAACTACGAAATTAGTTATAAATGTTTCTAAGTAGGAAATGCACTTTTATAAAACATTAAAAACAAATTATTTCGCGAATAATGTCTGCATTGTGTTCAAGTAGAGTGACTTTTTTTAGTGCTTCACATTTCGCAAGATTTCTATTTTATAAGTTAATTTTAGGAATAATTTATTCATATATTCCAACATAGAGAATATAGAAAAAAAAACATTACGTAAAATGATTACAGTTTAATTATTAACCTGCAGTTTGATTGAAGGTTATTAATGTAAGTAGAATTTAAAATGCATAAGTTGTGATGAGAGTAATTAAATTCATAATTAGGTACTAATGTGTAGGGATAAGAAATCAATTTTATGCATTGGTATAAATGTGTTATTATCGAGTTTCGCAAAAATATGTTTGCGCGTCACTGTTTTATGTGGCAAAGTGTCCGCGTAGTGGTAGAATGGTTGAGTGACGGTGCGCCTGAGGGCCCGCTCGGCTAATGGGGCCCACGGAAAAAGTGGTCGCCGAACTTTTGGACGTCGAATACGACCAGTGATATCAATCACCCCCTTGTCGTTCTATGGCTCAGACTATCCGCACACAAAACCAACACTGTCCACTCTCTGATGCACAAGAGACTTTCTCTGAATATCGAAATGTTACACAATTTTATAATTTACGTGAAAAAGTTCAAATCAAATATTCAATCAAAGGAAATAAAAGTGTTTTTTAAATTGTTTTATTATACGTAGCATAATATTAAAATGAATATTAAATCTTGACTTTGGTGACCTTAGATTGACCATCAAAACAACCCCATTAGCATTCAGGTGTTTAGGGTGCGACAGGAAGCCGAAATAAACAACGTATAAGAAATCTGAATGCGATAAAGAAGTCAACCACGAGCGTTCATAAAAAATAATAATATTCAGAGTTCACAGGTCGGTTCAAATAAATTAAATATGTTAATCATTTCATATGTTACCATAACAACGTATATATGTATGTAGGTATAAATATGCAAAATATATTAAATTATTTTTATCACTCCTATATACTTTGACGATCTACTATTTTTATTGTGATAATAGAAATATTATCTATTGCGAAATTTTTATTTTTCTGTTTTTAATTGTGGGAATATTTGTAAAACGACATGAACCTTTTTTAAAAAATAAACTATAATTAATGCTGTTCTTATTATGACAACGGCGTAATTGCGTAAACTAAAGGTTATTATTATTATTATTTTCGTGAACTGTAAATAAAAATATTTTTCCAAATGTTTATGCAAATTGTAGCCCAATTATGTTTTTACGTATTCAATGGACGCTTACATAAATATTATATTCGTTAACTGAAATCTTTATATGTAATTATCTGCATCTTTAGAAACTAATGCACATGTGTGCTACAACTTTTCGCATTAGGTATACCTATATAGTAGGTATAAACAAATGAGACACAAACAAGGAAAACAAAAACAAAATCAAGGACAAGAGGGCCCGATATATATATATATATATATATATATATATATATATATATATATATATATATATATATATATATATATATATATATATATATATATATATATATAGAGGGAAAGAGAGAAGTTGTGTGCGGCTTGTGCGCGACATCGGCCCCCTTTGATTCGCCACTGCATTTGCATACTGCGTTCTGAGACCGTTGCATATGGTAATGTTTTATACTTATAGAAAATACGTATACGCTGCTATACTTTGTCTTATGCCATCGTTGACTGCCTGCGTACTAGACGATGCTTAGTTAGGTGTACCTACCACCGCAAACAGAAGCTCACCATACACAAAACTAAAGCTCTTGATGTTTAATTTAATTAAAAAGCTTTGAAAAAAGACTATAAAAGTGTTAATTCTCCTCCAACAGAAATGACGCACGTCACTGTGGCACGAGTCACCCCTGAGTCCTGACAATATTCGTTCCGTTCCTGGCAACCAGCCGCGCGTTTTAAATTTTCCCTCTGCACACTCCCCGGATTCGTCCGGGGACACAGAAGAGCGTAGATCGTCGGCAGTAGCTCAAGTCCACCGGTAGGTTTTCGGCGTACACTAAGTTATGTCAACTGATTTTTGCAATTCTGTTTATAGTCTATGGCACAGCAACAACAGCACGGCAACAACAGCACAGAGGCTTTCATTACGAAATTATTGACGCCACAGAGATCGCAGCGGTACCATGTCACACCAAATTATGTCTCTGTTTGAGGGTTGCATTCGCTATAACGCTATAAACAGCGTTTGGTTAGTAGATTCAAGGTCGTACTCGATTAAAAAATTGTCTACGCTAATTTATTTTTTTCGACAGGGGAGTGGTGAAAACAGTACTATATGCGTGGGAACCTCTAGTTATTATTTGCATTTATGTATATTAGAAGCTAAGCATTTCTCGTATTGCTTAAACAAAATTACTTCATATGTGATGTGGATTCGCATTTCACCGAATTGAAATGGTGAATGATAACTGTAATATACATTCAAGTAAAAGGTACTTGAGTTTTAGTTTTTACATTCTTATACGAATGTATATAAGGAAGTATTGTAATCATGGAAAAAAATAATCGATATTTTATCAGAAATACATCTTTTGACCTTCCCTGAGTCGAGCCTGACTATTTTCAGAATTCCGTCTGTGTGTGTGTGTGTATAGCCAAAACGGCCAATGCTATAATCATGAAACTTTAAACTTAAAACTTGTATATGCCTCGAAAGAAAACCACCTATTTGTGAAACGAATATTCAAACCGGAAGTGCATGTTTACTCTTGTAATATTTTGAAAATTCTGCAATATCACCAAAACGGCTGCACTTACAGAAAATTTACTAGTATTCAAAATGAAAGATATCAAAATTATACACAACTTATGTTTGAAAAAATATTTTCAAAAAGTTCACCGATTACAAGAAAATCACTATTTAAAATTTTGAATGCCTTATTCATGTTGCCATGGTTACATAAGTATGGAAAGTTATACTTATGATTAGTAAAATATTAAAAACATTATATTTGCATATTCTGTTAGGTTTTTAATTCATTCGAGGACTAAAACATCTGCAGTGTATCACACTGAACTTTCTTATACGTAGTAGGTATATATTAATAACCTCTCGATTTAAACTATATAAGCCTAATACGTATAAGAAAGTCCAGTGCAATACACTGCATATATATTTTTTTAAACAATATTGCAACTTGAAACTAGAAAGTTTCTCTGTTTAATTATTATTGAGATATGTTGTGTTTTTATCTATTGTTGGTAGAACATGATGCAGAAGAATGTTTTTAGTCGTTGTTCGTTTGTGAGATATGAAATTAAAAATATTTCACACTTTCATACAAAATTATTAATGACTCTGACACAGGCCACTTGAGATAACGAGTGCATTTGTGATTGTCCGTTTGGTTAGTATACGGTGCCGGACTATGGATAGTACTGGCCGGGGCACGTGACAGGCATAAGTTAGGCCCGCGAGCTTCGGCATTCCGCCACCGAGCAGCGCTGTGACACACGAGGCCCTCGCTTTGTGCCGCCGCTGCCGCCCTCCACATATATCTGCACACACTTACACACCGCGATCCGCGGACGGTACGACGAACGAGAACCACCGCCCAACAGGACCGTAACATACACTAATCTATAAATCCGTCTCGTACCCGCTCCGAAACTAATCTAGCATTCAAGTTTCCCAAAAATTATCCTATTCCTCAAATAAAACAACCACAACGCAAATATACTAATGTCCATTAAATTTTACTAAGCTACATCGAACTGGAAGCATTGGTGCAAGCACTAATGCTTGTTTTTTTAAATAAAATTATTCATTAGAAAAAAAATATCAATAGCATTGATAGAAATTCTAAATGGTTAATAATAATTAGTTTTGAGGAAATAACGGTTTGGTTTGAAAGCGTTCCTCCTTGGTCCAATACTGGTGGTCAGTCTTACAGACCGTCACTCTATTGTGTAGCACAATACGATACTACTGCTTAGTCTGAAGCTGCGTGCACTGGACTGCCACAGCAGTCCGAACAAGCAAGGGAAACGACGACCAATACCAGCAGATATGAATGATAAAAATGTCCTCGGCATGAGACGAAATGACCATCAGTTTACGTATCATGCGCTGCATCTTCCCATATCAACATATGTATGTATAGGTATATTTTAAAAGTATCTAAATATACTACATGCTTTGTTTTAACTCTTAAGTCTATTATTAATAAATGTTTATCAACTAAATTTAATTTAGAACCTATAAGGATTAACGTTAATTGATACAACTAAAGATTATTACTTGTAATTGTATGTATATGCATTGTGAAAATATTCAATAAATGTGCGAACATTCATCGCACATGAAAATATGTTAGTGTGTGTGTGTGTGTGTTCTTCGTTTGGACATCAATTACCCTTACAAAATGTGTCAGTATGTGTTTATACTACACACACGCATTACTAGTCGTTGTGGTTTTACCGGACACCCGGTATACATATAATGTCGAGCGTTTGACTTCTTTTGCATTATACCGCAATCTCGAATGAACGAACGAACAAACGCGCTTCCACGCAAAACAACATACATACATACATAAAGTTGCTGCGTGGTTCTTTCTGCACTGGACGTTGTTGTTCAACAAACGTATCCAGTTGGCCTGATCAGGGCGATCGCTGCCGCGCTACCAACGGAAACAAATGCACCGGTTTTCAGATTAGCGAAAATAAAAGATAACAACGCGAACGTTGCTATACTACCTATAGATGCAACCTCAAACAAAAGTCTACACATAGGTATACATATATCAAAAAGAAATGATATGTGATGAAAGAAAATTTCGTTAATGTTTGTACCAATCACAGTAGAATACGTGAAGATAGGTAATAATTGAAGAAAACAACATCAGGTATAAGCGACGTGAAGTTGCATGTAGTATGTATAGATAGATAGGGAGTCTATTGTCGGCAGCAGCAGCAGCAGCAGTAGCCAATGGTGTCGCGTCATCATTCAGCACGAGTTCTTAGTAACCACGTGCTTCAGCTCTTCTACAATTCACCATTTATACTTTTATAACAAGAAATGTGTGTTCAACAATACCTGACTTAAATACGACAGCTATTCACTCATTGTTCTAATAGTACGCGCGTGCGTACATTACTTGTATAAGTTGTAAAAGAATAATAGACGTTTTTTATATTATCATATTAACCCTTCGGATGTGGTCGTTGTTTGCATGTTTTTTTTCCTGTTTTTATTAAAACAGTCATTGTACTCGAAGTGGCCACTTGATTATTAATGAATTATGTTTTAATTATGAGAGGTTCACGTTCCCCTGACATGTAATTGTGTTTATTTTATATTTAAAATGCGTTTTCTTTCGCTCGAAAAACATAACAAATTTATACGTCTACAACATTTGAACTTCTCGGTATTATGGTATACCTATAGCAGCATGAGTCATACTAAAGTAATAATACTTCGTCCATATGCATTACAACAATGATACTTAAATATTCCTATTAAAGCTTTCATGCCCCTACATAAGTATACTGAAAATCGTTTAGTTTCAAGTAAATATTATTGCAATTTGAAACATTTATTTATTATTTGGAGCGATAAAGTGTTGACCGGTTGCGCGGTGTTGTCCAATCGAATCGAAAGCAATCAGTATGGATGAGCGACACCGATCAGCCACATCGCATCGCATCGCATGCCATTTGAGTCATCGTCACCCAACAAACACCATCGCCGACGGCATACCACGTGCACAAACTAAATGCATAACATACGACGAATAAAACTTTGTTGTATCCCACATCTTCTAGCACCTATAGGTCTATAGTTAAGCAACTAGATAATCAAATTGCGAAGACAGACAAATTTGATTATTTATTTTTCAAATTATTTTTAAGGCTGTGATTAAAATACACTTGCAACTTTAATAAAACTTAAAAAAAGATTGGTCCCACAGGTGGTCGTTTTTGTGGGTTTGACGTCATCAGGGGCACGCTTCAACCATTACCACGTGCGCATATGAAGTGAGAGGCAAACGAGGATTATTGAAAAGTATACTATAGGTATATGTATGCCTACATTGCACGTGCGCGCACATATTTATACAAATCACAAACATCATATAGGTACACAAATACAACACACGTGGTGGATTGTATATATATATATATATAGATAAGAAATAGGTATAAGGGACGTCGTTGGCCCAAGTGGTCAATGTGTTGACGATACCGCGGTTTGAATATTGATACGACCTGCGACGTGACCGTCGCCTGCGAGTCCCGTTTTATTTAAAGCAATTTTAGCTATAACAAAAAACACTTTAATAATATAGACAAATGTGTATCGCAATATGCTATTGACAATACGTATACATCTTTGATCATTGAACTAGATTTAAAAATGGTATATGTCCGAAAATGAAACTGTAACCATCGTTATCTGTAATAATCACCGGCCCATTTATCACGGATGGCATAAAGTTTACTTCAGAGGTTACTGTTACGGCACACAACCGTGATTTGAGGTTTGCTGTGCAGACATCTGTCAAATGGTAGTCATTAGCCAACAACAGGCATCGACATCAATCAGGTCTTCAACTAAGGGCACACAGACATCATTTCATATTTTATTTTGGCGTAGGTACCTACTGATGTTAGTTTTATATGTAGACAGTTAATAAAACACCCGCACGGTTCTGTTGTAAAACAAAAAGCAATACTTACTTATAACTACGTATAAGAAAGTAAACAAGATTGGGATAAGCGTTATGTTTGAAATGGGCGACGTTTTTTAGAAGATTTGATGAGTTTGGGTGTTTTAAGATTGGTATCTTGACAGAATATTAATTTCGAATAGTTTTAGCGATTATTAAACAACTACATAGACATTTGGCATTAGACATTACGGAATTCGAACGCGTGGGCATTACAACGAAATACAATTTTTAAAATGGCAAACGATATTTAGGCAAGCAGGTTGGGCCATCAACACACAATATTAATTAATTGCGTAAAATATTCATCACTTATTTCATCATCATTTTTGATGATTAGTCGCGATATAATATTAACCTTCAAGGCGTTTAAATTCATTTTTGATAGTAAAGGGTACAGAGGGGTGGAAGAGGTATATATATATATATATATATATATATATATATATATAAAGTAGGTAGTAGACATCACCGGAAGCGGAAACCGTCGAAAACAACACAAGCGTTAAAAAGTCATCTTTGTGGCCGTCGCTGCATTATGCACCGACAAGACTCTCTGTCTAAACCAAAAAATGATAGGACGTTGATGTCTGTTTACTGACCCGAATAACATATTCGAATCGTAGCAGGCAGGGGTTTGTGACTCATATTAAAATAGTTATGAGGTGCTATTTATTATTCTGTACTAGTAACATTTGGAAAATTTATTGATGATTTCCGTTTGTTGTTATTATAGTGTCTGGCTGACTATTCACCTGATTCGAGTTTCATTTTAAACACATACGAAAAGGTATAGCTTTTTCTAAATTTAATACGATTTTCATTCTGTTTAGCACTAAATATTAATGTTGCTATGGAAATGCATCGATTGCACTTTGGTTAAATAAAATATATAGAATATATATATATATATATATATATATATATATATATATATATATATATATATATATATTTTAATCAATTAATGTAACGGTAGACACGTTATCTATTAAAAATAATGTTATGAACACAGCAGTCGCATAGTTCAATTACTCAAATTATCTTGCAGGCTCATCTAGCTCGTTAACTTAGTTGTTGTGTGATTCAACTAAATGATTAAAGTGCAATATATATCAAATGAAAATTCAATTTATTGCATGCAATTTTCAATAGCCCTAACAGTTTTAATTTATAATATTATAAATGTCGTTGTCATTTAATGAATATTAATGTTTTATGATTATACAAATCAAATCATAAAATTACGCACATTATAAAAATAATCTATTTAAATAATATTTTTTTATTGGTTTTTCTCAACTTTAGTAAATATGTCATAAAAGTACATTAATTAAATGAAAGATAAAATATACTACCTATTTGTTTAAAAAAACGATGCATTGTTATAGTAGAATAAATCAAATTTAAACTTGGAAAGCTTATTTAAATATATAATTAATGTTTATTTTTTCTAAATTTTATTTATGGGTTAATTAATAAATAAAAGGTACCTGAGAACTATTAAAATTCAATTCAATTCAATGCAAAATATATATACCTATGTTGAAAATATAAATAAAATTTATATTTTAAGAAAAACTCAACAGAAATATATATATTGTTCACATTATTATGTGTTTTCTGTAAAAGTGACGCGTTTAATTATAAGTTCAAGGCAGTTTTCGTGCCGGGCAATCACATGTAATTTTTTTTCCTCTTACGATTCCGTTTCTACCCATAATTCTGTTTATGATTCCACAGACAGTAAATAGTGACAAACATGTGAGAATATTTGCAAAAATGTTTGCTCGGCAACGTCAGAGCGTCCGGACAATAATTATTTCCGACAGTCGAATTTTAGTTATACTTATTGTATTTTATAACAACAAAATAAGTGACTAACATTCTAATCCGGTATCTGAAATAGCTATACACATACATCCGATATAATAAAAGTTAAATGTAGCCCCCCCCCCCTCAACAATTTCAGTGTGGTGCTTGAAGCTTTATTGTAAATACGATAGAAACAATTAATGTTCAATTGTAAAAAAAGCGATAATATCCGGAAATAAACGAAGGAGCTTATTAACCGGGAAATGTCGTCCGCGGGGCAATCTCTGATTGACGAAACATACTATATACATAGAGATATTAGCGTGCGCGCTTGCTTTCGTCGTCGTCGTTGTTGTTGTTCATGGTATAGGTACATATAGGTACGCCGAGTTCTCGTTGTTTGTTGTTATAATATGTAATATGCGTGGATCAAGATCTCTTTCGTTCGTTCGTTCGTTCGTTCACAGACTCACTGGCTCTCTGTTTGCCTGGCCGTATTATTTACTTATGAAATTTAATAGGTTTCGAACGCTGTTATTACAAACGGCCTGTGTGCTATTCCGTGAACGGCATCGGCTCGTGCATAGTCTACACTGTTCATCAGAAAATTACACTCATTTATTATGTGTGTGTTTAACTTTATTCAATTATTTCGTAATAAATCATAGAAATTATTATTATTTATTTATTATTATTATTAAGATGAAAATAGACATATATTATGTTTCTTATTTAATAACGCACTTGTTTTTGTTTTTTGTTTGTTTGGACAAGAGTGTAGTGTACCATTTAATTATACCTACTTGATGTATGCGAGCCGAAAATAAAAAATAATTTCGCAAATTTCTATTGCCGCGATACCTATGATTATAGATATGATAATCGTAAATACCAAATCCACTAGTTGAATTTAACAGTGTAGCCGACGAGTCGCGCGCTCCACTGTGTGTGTGTGGGAGTTTAAAAGCCAGGCCCAAACATCAAATTGATTATATATTTACTCTGGCATAATTATAGTTATTAGGGTAAACATATCTAGTATAGGGGAGGGCACCAAGACCATCCACTTGTTTCTTTTTCATTATTAACCAATAACCAGTCAAGCTAAGCTATAAGCTGAGCCAAGCCAGGAATAAAAACACTAGAAATACAACAAAAATCAAACTAGTACCTCAATGACTTCCTCTCACTTCGCTTCTAATCATCCGCTCTATGTGCCTCGACAAGTAACAGTCTTTGTTTGTAATCATTCGCGACCTCATTTCTAATAGGTATTACGTTTAGTCAACAATTTTTATTTTCCAGATAGGTGCATTTATAAAGGGGGTTTATTAGCAATTATTCATATTGGGTGATTTATGATTAAATGTGTGATTGTAGGAGTACAAAATATGAAAGTAAAAAAGCCTTATTTTATTTAAAACATTGTATGTATGTATGTATGTATGTGGTAAGATATGATGTTTTTATTGATTTCTGAACATAGCCCGTGGGCGAATTCACAAAATTATATCATATCTGATTGAGATTAATGTGATGATAGTCGTGAAATTCAAACGCGAGGACCACCTTCGCTTAGCCATCACAGTACCTAGGTACCTATTTCGTTGCCTTTACAAACAACAACAACAACCACGTATACATACATACATGTTGATTATTCATCCATTAATTATTCGGTGTTATATGCTTATAGTAATAATAATAATAATAATATGGTGTCTGAAATATTTTATTCAATAACACCTACAGAAATTTATATAATTAAAATATTAATAATCAATTCTTATTTATATAGACGTTACAACTTATCAACATTTCTATTGAAAAAAATGCTTCGCCTCTAATTAATGTTTCACATAATATACCTATAGGGTGGTAGAAAACCCTTATTAAATTCATTCAAACAAACAACATTTAGATTCATCAAGTTCTTCATACACGCATTTATCACCATATGAATTTGAACTCAACACAATATCGTAATAAAATATTAGAGAAGAAGAAATGGGAGACGTCATCGAGCAAGAAACGCCACAGGAACAAATTAATAAATCATTAATTTTACGCTTTTTAATTTTTGTATATACTCTCTGTACCAAAATCCCAACCGCAATCGAATAGCGTCTGTATGCGACGTGCGACTTAGAAACGAGAATCGCATAACGCCGTATATGTGATGTGACGCGCACATTTCCATAACCAAGCAACAGTGAAAACTCCGCCATTGTTCTATGCGGCAGATTGCCATCTATAACATCGCTTTGTTTAATTAAACGATTAATTGCGACTCGAGTGGCGTGGAAACGGGGCCCTCCATACTCTCTCTTTAGGGTAACTATACCTACCTACTCGTGTGTATATGTATCACTCAACAAACATCGCTTTTAATATTAAATTTAACCAATGGCGTAATTCAGATTTATTCAAAAATCAATAAAAGACTAAATTATGAACCCTCTGTAGTGGGAAGAAATTACAATTACAATTACATCTATGACCAGTGGCGCCGCATTCACACATTTTTATTCATAATAAGTATATAAATTAGACTTGGCAACGCTACTACTGAGTCTGATGGTTTGTAAAGTCATTTATTGTCAGTGGTAGGTAGATATGTATATATGTATGTATGTATGTATGTAGTACATATATTTGTTCAGTATTTTTTACTGCATCACAGGTATATACTTGGTCGTGTTTCCCGTCTCCCACTATTACAGCGAATTAGAGCTTCCGGTCCGCGAGGCACAAGATTAAGGAAATTAAAAAACAAGTGTCGGTCTGACGTGTGGGTGAATCATTTTCTTCCGACACTTTTCGACCATGGGACAGACACCAACAAGGAAATCGCACATTATATATCGTAAATGACGAAATTTGCAAAAATATCAAAAATAGGTACATACATACATCTTAAGAAATAATAGGTAGGTATGTGTTTTAAAATAAATATGTGTAGCTATCTTAAAAAGCTTAATATAGTTATATCCGACGGAAGACCGGACGGATGAACCAAACGAATGGTTATATGTATGTGAACCCTCTCGGGCACCTGTTGCGTTTGGCGTGTGACGTCACCGACCCTCTGTTTCCGGTTCACACGAGATTACATCTGTGTATGTGTAATTAAACATATACTTGCGCATAGATACATCACACGTATGTATGCACATACATACATTTGCTTGTATGTATGAAATATATAATATTCAAGTGTATTTGATCATATATGTACCTATTTACACGACGCCAACAGGTCAACGTAGCACGGAACAAGTCAAAGAGGTTTTTTATAATTATTACTTTTAATGCTAGTGTAGGTATGTGATTTTCCTCTCTTCTTCTATTTTAATTGAAATAATTATTTATTGTTAGGACCAGCAATTATTATACAGGTATATATAAGTTTTAATTTTATGCATATATAAAAAAAACATCGGCCCTAAACTTTCTTTACGTAGTCAGTATATTTAGATTTGATAGTATATAAATAAAAATATAAAAAGTTTAAATTTCAAGAAAATATTTTCATTCATTGTCCAATAAAAGTGTAAAGTTAGTTTATTGTCAGATTTCCAAAGAAAAACATATATATTTCAGATTTTAAATGTTGGATTTTATAGTAGTATAAAGAAAATATTATTATTCATTACATATTATTAAAAATTATTATGGCCGGGTATTTTTTAGTTTCCAAATTAACTTTAAACCAGAGAAAATATTTATATATAATATTTTAAATTATTTACTAACCTTTGTAACGCTTTTTTACTAAACTAATTTGTAACACTAACAATAAATGCTAAATGTCAAAATATTGGAATATTTAAAACAATTGACATGCATAGTACATGCGATTTATTATATATGATTTCCCGTACCTATGGCAATATCAATAAGATAAGATCTTGTAGCTGGTACTTTTTGAAGAAATGTTTCAAACAAAAGTTGTGCAGAATACTAATATCTTTCAATGTTATTCTAACTATTTTTTACTGCAAGTATAGCCGTTTCAGAGATATTGCAGAAATTGCAAAAAAAGTCTTAAGTAAACATGCACTTCCGGTTTGAATATGCTTTTCAAAAATAAAAGGTTTTCCTCCCAGGGCATATACAAATCTTAAGTTTAAAGTTTCATAATTTTATCTTCAACGGTGTAGGCTGTAGAGCGCACAGACACACACACACACACACTCACAGACAGACGTCATTCCAAAAATAGTCAGACTCGATTCAGGGAAGGTCAAAAGCTGTATTTCCGTTAAAATTTCGAGCTTTTTTTTTTCGTGATTACAATACTTACTTATTACTTCGTAAAAGAAAGTAAAAAAGGCTTATATACACTCGATACTCTAAGTATAAAATTATATATATAGGTATTTTAAATAAATTGTGATTAAATTTATGATATGGTCTTGGCGTAAATGATTTTTAAAAATGTCGATGAAATGTAGAAATATAAAAAAAAAGTGATGACAATAACAAAAAATTACTCTAAAATGTATAAAAACTATATATGCAGAACAACACACGAGATAGATGATCGTCTTTATAGTTAACTGGTCCGTGAACGGTTAAACTTGTAATTAAAACTACATTATGTATGTATGTATGTACATCTACAAAATATTTAACGAGGAGACGATCCCACCTCTACCCGGGTGTTGCACATTTGGTGGTGCTACAATATATATACATACAGAACAGAAGAGAACAAACGCAACGTGTGAATTTGCTGCTAATTGCCCGCTACGATCTCCGACGCTGGTAGCGCTGCGAAGCGAAGTGCTTCCGAACCACTCATAACGGAAAGACCGTTAACTTATGTACTATATAACGTTATAGGGGACGACATCAAGATGTTTAGATAACGTGCCACCAACATTTCGTTGACTTGTCCTAATTTTAGGGTGCTCACTGATTATTTATCAAAAGTCTAGAAGATACATTTATAGTCATGGCACACTCATAAAACCATCTTTCAAACAGACTAGATAGAAATGAATGATAATTCATATAGGTATATAAAAAAAAAGTATATGAATACAAATTAACACGTTCATATTCTCGTTCACCGTGTACTTGCTAACTGGGGCACACAACCCAATTCGCACGGTACCAAACACACACACACATAGTGTCATCATCATTCAAATGTACCATCACACCCTCCCCCCACTGCAACCACTCTTCTTCTATGTGTAACATTGACATGAATGAATAAAAAAATATTATACAACGAATCAAATTTAAATTAAAACACTTAAATTCACTGTTGTTCAATATACAATGTTTCAATCATTAAATTAAGAATGCGTCAATAAATATAATTGAGAGAGAGATGCGTGAAAGAAAAGCGTGTTTATTTTTGCTAAAAGTCAATTTTATATGTTATATGTATGGATAAAGCGAGTGACGCAACGCAACGCGACGCCCAATATAATATAATGAAGAAATAGCAGTACGCGTCTCCAGGATAACTCAATTTAATTCATGTTGTGTTTATTTTTGTGTACCTACGATATGAAATGTACATACATACATACATACATATGAGGGTTTATAGTTATGGCGTCATGTTCATCTGCATGATGTCAGTTTGTTTGAGCAAAACTCAATCATAACGTCACTAGTACACGGTTACTCGATCCCATCCTGCTGAGACTTACAACCAGTGACCATCAATCTTTCATCATCGTGTACCACAACCCCCTTCAATCATTCAATAATTTATTATTATTATATACCTATATTTATAAAACTATTTGAAACATTTAAAGAATATTAGAAGATATATCGAAAGAAGATTTAGAAAAAACTTGCTTTCGTCTTCGACATTTATTTGTTTATTTAAATAATAAAATAAGCAATAAAAAAAAAACTTAAACCACAAGAATGCTTAGTAGTTGTACGCAATATAATAAATATATTCTAATTAGCAATATTTATTGAATTATTCCAAGGATTGCTTGATTATAGTCGCGGTATGTTGGCTATAATCCAAGCCAGTTAAAATTTCTTGTCATATTTATAAAATCATTAATTATGCATGTACTGTTTGCGTCTCTTGACTTGACAGAGGTCATCAATGGCGAGGGGACAATGTATCCATCCGGTGACCCTATAACGCGCGTCACATCCGGTCAATTTGACCCCACTAAAAGTGTACTTTCTAAATTAAAACCCTTATCATACGTACTATAAAAAAAAAGATATTCTTTATAAAAAACGTAACTAATTACATACGTGATCTTTAGTAGGTATATGATACATTAGAAATAAATAAAAAATGTTGAAAGCTATAGGTAAATATTTCATTGATACAAACAAATGTGGGAACATTTTGCAAGAAAGTATTGTTGGAATCTGCAATGTATGTAAACGTAGATAATTTGAATAGTAAGAACGCGATTTAAAAAAATGTTGAACACCAGACATCAATTGGTGTTAATAAAAAAAGTCGCATGTTCATATTTATTGTTATTAACATATTAATGGAACAATACAGTTAGTACTAAGTATTCGTTTCTCGATGTTAAATGGTTATTAATACGTCACACGTTTCTTTCATTATGCACAAATTGTATGCGCGTTTACACGATGACATGTCAAATAAATAAACATGTATTAATCTTTTTACTTTCTTTTACGAAGTAATAAACAAGTATTGTAATCACGAAAAAAAAATTCTCGAAATTTTAACGGAAATACACCTTTTGACCTTCCCTGAATCGAGTCTGACTATTTTTGGAATGACGTCTGTGTGTGTGTGTGTGTGTGTGTGTCTGTGTGTATGCGCTCTACAACCTACACCGTTGAAGATAAAATTATGAAACTTTAAACTTAAGATTTGTATATGCCTGGGAGGAAAACCTCCTATTTTTGAAAAGCATATTCAAACCGGAAGTGCATGTTTACTTAAGACTTTTTTTGCAATTTCTGCAATATCTCTGAAACGGCTATACTTGCAGTAAAAATAGTTAGAATAACATTGAAAGATATTAGTATTCTGCACAACTTTTGTTTGAAACATTTCTTCAAAAAGTACCAGTTACAAGATCTTATCTTATTGATATTGCCATAGTTACGTAGGTATGGGAAATCATATATAATAAATCGCATCTACTATGCATGTCAATTGTTTTAAATATTCGAATATTTTGACATTTAGCATTTATTGTTAGTGTCACAAATAAGTTTATTGAAAAACCGTTACAAAGATTAGTAAATAAATTAAAATATTATATATAAATATTTTCTCTGGTTTAAAGTTAATTTGAAAACTAAAAAATGCTCAGCCATAATAATTTTTAATAATATGTAATGAATAATAATAATTTCTTTATACTACTATAAAATCTGAAATACATATGTTTTCTTTGGAAATCTGACAATAAACTAACTTTACACTTTTATTGGACAATGAATGAAAATATTTTCTTGAAATTTAAACTTTTTATATTTTTATTTATATACTATCAAATCTAAATATACTGACTACGTAAAAGAAAGTTTAGGGCCAATACATGGCCGATGTTTTTCAATTGATTCAATCAGCATTTCACGTAAAACCACTAATAATATTAGGTACAAAAAGTACCATAAAATATTATTATCAGTGCAATGATCCTATCTTTAGTTAAAATCACTTTCCCTTACAGTTACATCATGTCTAATTTGATCAATTTAAAAAAATTTGCTAAAAAATTTAATTCGATTCAATTATTCGTTTACATGAAGCAAAACCAATTTTGATCAATCCTTAAAAGTAAAACATAACTAAAGAAATGACACAACCGTGTATACCTATATATATATATATATATTAGAAAACAAAATCATTAATATCATCATCATTATCATCAGTGTTGCTGCATCGTTAGTTGACGAGTTATGAAATTTCACTTAATATAAATGAACATTTCACTTTTTTCCCTATAACTAAACAAGAAGACACCGAATCACGTTTCGAAAATTAATTCTTTTCATTCACTAAAGATGTTTTAAACACATTATTGTAATATTTATAAAATAATCTCTAATCAAAATCAAATATGTTTTCTTTCGATTTTGAATTAAAAGACGACTTTAGATGATGCGTTTGCATGTTTATTGTGACGATAATAATAATAATAATAATAGTATATACAAATGTCAGTGAATGTGTTGGTTTTACGCGAAAGTTTTAACGCTTCTTAAATGATTTGATGAGTGGTTGATGTCGTGATTTAGTGTGAACTGAGGATGTCGTTTTCATAAGATTTCGAACCTACCCACCCGTATATTATCACACCAAGCGTATATACATATATACATACATTACGATAATGTTAACATACACACATACATACATATGTGTTAGCATCAAACAGTTGACAGATTCGCTAGCGTTAAAAAACATTTAAATTTCTCTTTTTTTTCTTCAAATTTAGTCACTTTTTACATTGATATATGAAAGTGATATGTTAAACATGCGATAGATATACCATTTCATATAGCCTACATTTCATAAATCATCTCAAAATATATTTAATTGTTGCGAACAAAAGATGAGAAACAAATGCAGTTTTCTTACGCCATTAGATGATTCCAGTTGTTGCTGTGTGACTATTTCAATTACATAGCTTAAAGTCACTAACGGTATTCGTTAATAACACCACAGTTATAGTTAGCTATAGGGTTAGATAGGTATATTTAACTAAGAAGAGAAGTACAATTTTTCTTATCTGTTTGTGGAAATCGTACAACAATACCACATTGAGACAGACGTAAAAACGTGTACTTATATACATTTTAATTCATATAAATACATATAAACATATATGAGGATTATTTGCTCTGATTTGTGACATGAAAATGTGTTGAATTATACATTTTAGTCTAGTTTATTTGTGGAAACAATGAAACATAACCGTAATATATTAAGTTTTTCATTCTCAGTTTTCGAACAAGCTGTACATATTTATTATATATCTTTTACAAGATCCCTAAATGACATCGTAAACATGTATAAATAGTATCACCAACCGTTTTTAGCCAAGATTTGTGGTAGGTTTATGCTGCGCAATCGAAAAACGAACCCATCCATCAAGAAGTGTGAGGCGTCACGCACTATTTTACACAAAAACACATCAAACTCATAGAATAACACACTTATAGTATCAAAATCAAAATCTTTGTCATTCACACTAACTTTTACCACTAAGATACGAATGGTAATCGCGAAATTTACCCCGATTTGAATCAATTTATTATCAACTGTCAGATTAACGTTTCACTCGCGTGCATAGCCATCTTATACATACCAAATAGTTGACCATGCAACTAATAGATGGCGTTAAATACAATATCGTATTATTTATCCATATTTATGTACCTATAATATAAAATTGATTTTCTTTTTTTGTAATGTAACCTACATGAGGATGAAGAAGAAAATTGAGTCATACCCCGAATAACCAAATCGTTTACTTATGCGTATTTGTATGATGATAGAAAATCGAGGGAAATCCCAAATTTATCATAAGTTAATGTAGGTAATGAATTCCAATCATATTCGCTTCGAGAGCAAAAACATGTATGTATGTATGTACATATGTGAATTTGATGTTAGAAAGAAGAAAATAAACGGGCAACAGAAAGAAATATGTATGTGTGTGTGTGTGTGTGTGTGTATGTATGTAGGGTATGTAGAGCGTAGCATGAACGTGCGGTGACAGTAACGGCGGGTGCTGGGTGGGTGACGGGGGCACACTTTCCCCCAATCACCAGCGTCAAGGGATCATGACCGTCACCATATCCAACGATAATCATATTGGCATTAGTGAAAATTACAGTCAACACATGCCACACCAGATAGATTACTAACCGTGACACTTTCATACAAAATAAAAAAGATGTCGCATCTACAACTAGAAAATCTATTAAATTAAGTCTAAACGTAATTAAACATCACCTAATCGAATATTTAATAACGAATTCATCCTATATAGACAATGTATTGTCTATTTATCTATGAGTGTATTTTTTTTTGAAAGGTAGCACCCACACACGCGCCCAACTCTAGTAAAAACAAAAAAAGCATCATTTCCGGTTTCACGCAATCGTCCCGTCTGTCAATCAAACATAAACGCGCGTACACACACACACACACACGAATCTCTGATGTAAATGTATTTAGACCCATCATCATTTTGGGTATACGGTAATAATGATTGGATGATTAATTGAGACTGTTCCACGTCCGTACAGTTACATTTTAGAACGCACCTTGAAAATATTATACGGATAGGTAGACACCACCCACACATTCATAAAAGTATTATTACTAGACTTTTAGATGAATGAATATTTTCTTAATAGATCAAACTTTATATATATATATATATATATATATATATATATAATATATATATATATATATATATATATATATATTTTATTGTGACTTGATTATTTTATTGGGAAACTGTGAAATGTACGAAAACTATTTATTTAGAAGTTGAAAACAAAAGAAGAAAGTCTATATTGCGAGCGTGTTGGATAGTTGCCTATAGTAGTACATACATACATACACACTGAGGTAATCTTTTAATTTCTTGTCAAGCACAGCTGAACTTATTTATAAGTTTTACGTTCACTTTCAAAATATATATATATATATATATATATATATATATATATATATATATATATATATATTTATAATTGAACATTAAATTTTAAAGCCAACTGTTTTGTAATTTGGGGCGAAGCTTAAAAGTACATTTAAATTTAAAGAAACGAATAAATTGATTTAGTTTACGCAAATTAAGTAGACCTAACTTAAAATTTGCAAAGTTTATTCGAAACGAAATATAATTAATAAATAAGATGCATTAAAAATTGATTGTAAACCAGAATAAAAATGAAAATCCATCCGCGTGTATCGCGCGTACCTATACACCTTTAAGACTTAAGTCACTTCGCGACCGCTAGGCGCGCTTACCGTCCAGGTGAGTCGTTCAGGTGTTCGTCAGTGGTTCGCTGTATGCGGTCACAAGTGCACGTGCACACAATCAAACGAGTCGCGGTGTTGTCACAAAAACGTGCATCATTTTTAGGACAATCAGTCTCTTATCACTTATCGTCTGTAATCCGTGGCTGCGAATCAGTGAACATTATACACCTACATCACACTGATGTGAACATTTTATATAAATACCAATTGTGCACTTAAAACAAAAGACTAGTGAATTTACGCGAAATGATCAGAAATCGTTGATGAAAAACTGTTTTAATTTTTTTAGTGAATTGTGTGACGGCTGTGTTGTTTCGTCAACGTATTTTTATTTTATTTTTTTTGTAAATAAAACGAACATGCGTCTGGATTTTTGTGTTTAGTGACTTTTTATTTGACGTGAACTATTTTGGATTGTTAAAGACTTTTTTGTTACGTGTGTTTTCACCATTTTAATCGAGATGGCATCGGATGATGATTGTGCATCGGGTTTTGCACCGTATTCGTAAGTATCCGTCGGATCCTTTTACTTAGTCAATATGAACGGAATACAAATTGATTTAAAGTTTGTTTATCTCAAATATATATATATATATATATATATATATATATATATATATATATATATATAATAAATATATATATATATATATATATATATATATATATATATATATATATATATATATACAAGTAAAAAAGATTTATATTATAAATGGATGAAATTTAATAGTAAAGTAGGAAAGGTTTATTTTGATTTAATCTAACTCAGAATTGTGCGACCTTTCATGGAGTTGTATGAATTAATCGCAAAAGCGATAAAATAATTTTGTATGGACCGTAAAAAGTAATAAAACAATAAATATATCGTTAAATATTAATCGAGCGCGACTGAAAACCTCATAAGTTCGAAGCAGAAATTAAAATCATAAGTACTTAGAAAAATAATTAATCATGATTTATTATAGGATGAAAGAAATTAAATATTTTGATTAAATATCATTTAGCTTTAAACATAATCAACCCCATTACGGGAAATTATACAAACATTTGGTATAAAAGCACCAATAAGTAGTACATGTTCATTAACTGGTACTGCAATCTTATTTAACCAAAGTAAATGAATGAATGCTAATTTATAACTATATGCTAAGTTTACAGTAATAATAAAATATTATGTGTGTCTACATACTTATTTGAGATAAGCATATATTTATATATATAATTTATTGTTTGTGTAAAGAATTTATTTCTAAGTTGGCAAGCTTTATTTGAGTAGGTAAATAGAAAATTATGTAAGAGAAAAGTAAATTATAATATATAATAAAACATTTAGCCATTTGTATAATTTAAGCTTATAAATTGATTAGATTTTTGTTAGTGCAATCAAAATCACATGTCGAATGTAATTCGTGATAACGAACGGCAAAGCGCCTCATTCATAAACTTCAAGAAGAAGAATTATAATAACTCGTATAGCATTATTAAAAATTATCATTTTGTTACGGCCAATTTCACGATAAAACGTTTTAGTTTACAACAAATAAACATTAAGTAGGTATATTCGTTTCAAGCGTGCGTTACATTTTATGCAGACCAACAAAACAACTTAATTTATGTTTTACCTGCTTCGATAAAAAATGGATGAATATAATTAAGTATGAAATTACTTGATGGAAACGTTTAACGTTGGAAGGCGCGCGCGTCAATTGCATCAGCGTAAATAATTAAAGAAATCTTATTAAAACTGAATGCTTTCTGCATTTAAGCTTCTGTCACATAATTCTTATAGAAAAAGACATAACTTCATGCCTATTCCCATCAAATGAAGTGGCAGAATTTATATACATATATAACATCAAGCATTATAGTTTTAATCATATATTTTTGAATAATTTGGAAAATGTTTATTAAAAAAATAATCATAGAAGGCATTGACTTCGACAAAATTTATTTCAATTACGATTTATTCTTTATTGTTTGAACGCTGAATATTGACAGCTTTTATATATGATTGTAACTATACTAAAAATAATTGGAATAACATAAAATGTATTTAGCATAATTGTTTTAAATATTTGAAAATTCAAGTAGTTTTAATAAATGTCATAGACAAATGTGAATACTTTTCTTATACGTATATTTTGTTTTAAGAAAAACACATTTTGAAAAAAAAAGTGATGATACATATATATGTATCAGTTAATATCTTATCACACATAATTTCGTCATTGCTTATCATCTGAAAAGCGTAGCAAATATGTTTGTTACGAAATTCAATTTCGTTCTTTCTCTCTCCTATAAATTGATGACCAATAAAGTATTTATTAAATTTGTTGATATGCTTATTGTTTTATTTCATTTATCAACATAAAATTTTAATTAATGAAATATATCAATCAGTTCCACTCCCATTTTAAGTGCAAATTCGATTTTAATGTGGGTGTATTTTACTTTACATTCTTAATTAGATATATTTTTAATAACCTCATTGTTTTTTTTTTAATATACCTAATTCGAAACATATAAAAAAGCGCTATTTTTGGCATAAAAATGCCCATCAAGTATTAAAATCTTCTGCTATATTGTAACGAATGTTTGTTTTTTTTTACGAGTGATGTCAACTACGGCAGCGTCTGCACTCAGTTCACGTATATGGCCGTCATTTTTGCGCTAGTGTGTGTGTGTGTGTGTTTTTTATTTTGATTTCCAATCGCGAGTCTCTTGTTGCCCCGTATGGCAATAATGGACCATATGTATTCCCGTCGCTCTTCCAAGACAATAATTAAGACATTTGGTAAGGCGCTCAGCCGCCACCACCACGCTAATGGCGCTGTGATCGTCGAATCAGACACGAGTTATTGACATCAAGGGATACTTTATGCCCAAGCGTGGATATGCCCTTCTGAAAGTGTCTGTGCGCCTGGGGACGCCACTGCTTTTGGACGGGATTTTTTTTTAAAGCTGCAGTCGGTGCATTTTTTACTAAAAATACTTTAATGAATCCGAATAAATTTATATATATATATATATATATATAGGTATAGCCAAATATGCAACGGTTTTTTGAATGTTTCAAATTGTTTACTGATGTGGTGAAACAATTTCGTGAAAATTCACAAAGTATTCAAATGTTGGCATTCATATTTTTAGATATATATTATAAATCCATGAACCATAAAATAGATTTTTCCAATATAGTTTTCATAAACAGTAGCCTTGAGCTTATTTTCACAATATTAATTCGCCTTCACACAGAATTCCCCAAGTTCATTTCTTTGGTAAACGTTATCACAGCGTTATCAGCCTCAGCCAACGTTATCACCTGGCTAATCATCTGATAACTGTTCAACAAACACGTGTTTTAAACGATGAGATTTCGATATAAGATCTTTGACTTTCTTGTCCAAATAATATTACATACATACATACAAATAACTAATAAAACATACATACATACATACATACGAATGAAACATCGCATCATACGTATTTTTTAAAAATATTTTCCGCTAGTAGCAAATGTATTAGCGACGGAACATTGATCTAATGCGTTTTAGAAGAATGCACATATTATCAGTGAATTGATAACACCTATGACACTTTTTAGTTTCAATTTATCACAGCTTACTTATGACGTCATAAGTCATAATACCTAATTGTTTTTAAAGAACATATTTCTTGTAATAACGGTGATTAATAAACGAAATAAAAGATAGCCAAAAATATAAAATTTGCAATTGCATATACATATGCGTATATATACATACATATATACCTAATATATTATATATTTCTATTTGTGCTTTGTGGTTTTCTTATGATTATACTTAAAGGCATGTCTACGATAGGCGATCGATGATCGTAAACATTGTCGCGATAACGTAAGGTCGTGTAGCGAGAAAGAATGATTTGATAGATATATTTATTACAGCAGCAAAGCTGAGCGACTGTTGTTATCACCGACACACTATATGTATGTATGTATGTATGTACCTATACCCAGATAACAATCAAACGTTTAGCAAAGTCGTCTTGATTATTGCAACATATTACAGCTTTGTTGGAAGGTTACATTACTAAACATACATTACTAACTGGATTTTCTCGTAAAGTAAAAATGCTACATTTTTTTTCGTTCGTTATTAAACACTTTTTCTAAATTATTATTAATGATTAGTGTGATTCTAAATATTTTCTATAATTTATAATAAAACAGTATCGTTTAGGTCTTTGTTATGATAATATTAATAATAATAATAAATGTGTGTACATTCATTGAAAACAAACAATGGGATCAAGTTGGCATGATTGTGTTGTCAATGAATGGACCAATCAAATGTCAGTGTGTTGACAGTGGACAAGTGTATGAACGTATTATAGTATGTTTTGTTTCTATTTGTTATTTTACAATGTCACGTTATTTGAGTCACTAATTTCATTAGGTTAAACTGCTAATGAATTGGTAGGTAAATCTATCTAAGTTGTGAATAATAAATCATTTTAATAATTGTTTGTTCAATATTTATTAGAAATTAATAATAAAAACATGAAACAAAGGTGTATGATTGTTGTTGATGTAAAGTGTGAAAAGATAATATTGATAATGTACCAACACGATGTAGTAGGTATATGTATTTACAAATAGTTTAAACCCATTCATTATGCAATTTAGTTCATTTATGACTAACTAACTAACTAACTAACTAACACATATCTACGTATGTATATATGTATGTATGTATGTAGAAACATGCATTTCACATATTTATTATGTTGAAGGATATACGCAATGACAACTTAATTGCATTAATTGTACTCATTAAATACTTTAATACTAAATCTTGCATCTTGCTTCATTCTGAATTCGCAAACAAACGAAAAAATATGTTGCCTTTTTTTTTACAACCTTATATGTATGTAAATTACACATGCCAATATATGCCTAAATATGTAAAATCCAACTAGAATCTCAAATAAACATTTCAAATTTAACTAAAATAGACGTTTTAGGATCATCCATTATATACATTTACACTAGGTATAGTCTATTCCTAATCACTTAGGTATGACGTCATATCGAATATTTATAAAATCAATCTTTTAGGTAGTAAAAATTATATAAATATTTATGTGTTTTTTTTGTACCTAAATTTTATTTAACGCCACTGTTGCTCTTATGTTATACCTAATGACAGTTTCCTATTAAATATACTAATTTATTTATTTCTATAAATGTGCGGTTTTGTTGTGTTTTATTATTAAATGTGGCTGTAATATTCAATCATATTCCAACCGTTTATTGTTTATTTCAATACAAAAAGCGCGATTCACTAATTTAACATTTATAATTTCAGAATGCTGGACGAAGCAACACCATCCCCTCAAGCAACCCCTCACGCATACCACGTGAGCTGCCTATCACCATCAAACCCTCCATCACCTTTACTTACACCCCAACAACAACAACAACAGCAACAGCAGCAGCAGCAACAACAACAACAATACCTTCAAATGACAACCCCACGTTATGAAACATTCCAATCCCCTTCAGAGACAGATATGTCAACAGGGCAAGTACTTCCGGGGACAATGCCAAAAAGCACTGCTGACCTGTGGAATGAAATGAACAATGCCCAGGCTGCCGCCGCCGCCGCTGCAAATGGCGCCATGTACGATTACCGGTCGTACGAAAGTTCCGCCGCCGCCGCAGCCGCGGCACGCTATCAAAACGATTTCAATGCGGCCGCGAGGAACTACGCCGACTCGGTGCCGGTGTACGCGCAATCGCGACCGACTTTCGGGCCAAAAATCAGCGCTAGTGCTCAGAGTGCAGCGAAAACCGCGAAGGAAGCGCGAATCCGCCGGCCGATGAACGCTTTCATGGTGTGGGCCAAAGTGGAACGGAAAAAACTTGCGGATGAAAATCCTGATTTGCACAACGCCGATTTATCCAAAATGCTCGGTAAGTTTGCTTTTTATTACAAACAAATTTCATTTACTTTAAAGCGATTCTATTTGTAAATTGATTACACTTGTAAATCTTGAAAGAAGATTAAAATTGACCGAAAGTTTCAAGTCATTGGTATGTGGTATGATGATTAGATCCTATTGTGAATCCGGTTTTGAAGTTGACTATTGTAATTAATTTGATTAGAGTAAACCTTCGAGTGTTTTCGCAATGCATCACATCACTAAGTATCAAATCATTTAGTTAGGTACATACATACATAATTCGCAAACAAAATAGAAATAAAGTGATGTGTAGTATTAGAGTGAAGTCACGTTTGAGTTTTAATTATGTTGTATGCAACTAAGCACTAAGTGAATGATAGTGACAGCTAACAACAAAGTTAGAAAATTTGTTCAGTCCAACACTGATTGTCACGAAGTACTATACCATACATACATACATACATATTAAAAAAAAAAGATTCAACTTGTGTCTATATTTGTGTGATGTGATCTGATAGGTATATAATCTAATACAATTCATGAATTCAGGAAAAATAAAAATGTTAGGTCTTCAAATGGATTGGAATTTATTGAACTGACAATGGAACGGTGTTGCTATATATAGTGTTGGTGTTGATTGCTCGGAAATTACATCAAAAATCTATTTATGCCTTAAACAATTGTGTAAAAAATGTTGCTATGTAGCTATATGAAGTCAAAACTAGTAACTATATACCCACTAGGTACTATTATATATTAATACAACTTTTGATTGTCAAATTGTTTCTGGAACCAAAACGTATAATGTAAGCGGGTTTTTGTGGCCAAAATAGAAAGTCGCACACATGTATCAATCAATGTTGGTTTGTTTTGTTGCACCCACATATTGACCGTTCATCTAATGTATTTGTATGTATATATGCATGTATGTATGTGTGTGTAAATGTTTGAATCGTTTGGAAATGATAGAACGATCTTTTAGATGGACATATACCTATGTGTGTGACGTAATTCGTACTCTGACACACGTCAAATAGATCATTATTCATGTAAGTGCCACACCCGCGCACGAACACACACACACACACACACACAAATTTAAAATGCCATTAGCTATATATGTGGAGCATCGAAATAAGTACCTATACATATATAGCGAACTGAAAAGATTATCTATTAGAAATGTGTGTATATTACTAAGTATATCAAGTCAGAATATTCTAGCTATTATAGATATATACGTATTATGAAGAATGTATTATATTACATTGCTTAAACACTTATATACATATATATATATATATATATATATATATATATATATATATATATATATATGTATATATATATATATATATATATATATATATATATATATATATATATATATATATATATATATATATATATATATATATATATATATATATATATATATATATATATATATATATATATATATATATATATATATATATATATATATATATATATATATATATATATATATGTATATATATATATATATATATATATATATATATATATATATATATATATACAAACACACACAAACATACATATAGGTATATTAGGAATATAAAATTGTTGAAAACAGTAAAAGTTCATAACCCAAATACCAATAATTGCGGTAATGTAAAATAGGTGGATATGTAAATGTCGACATATATAATTCAAACGAAAAATTGTTCCTGATGGTAAAAAAGTCCCGTTAGTTTGAGAGCCGCAATAATATCTGCAATTATATTTTCATCAAATCTGTACCGGTTTGAATTAATTATTTCCTCCCATTGAACGCATAGGTACATAAATGTGTGTGTGTATGTATGTATGTATGTACCTACGTATAAACAACAAATTCCCATGGCAACAATTGTTCTTCAACGTAAACCGTTGTTTTAGCAATAAGAAATCACAAATATAGATATACACACCACCGCAACAATGCGTACCTACACCTATGAGAAACAATGTCTTTTATGTTGTAATTTATTCAAAATTATGTGGACCAAATTGTCTACGAATTCATATTTATAAAAAATACATTCTCTACTAAAAGAATCAATGGCCAGCGGTCAGTTTAACGATGAATTAAATGTTAATTCAATCCCGAATGTTACCACTCGTGGGTGTGAATGTACTGTAGGTATTATATATGTTTTTATGTGAAAAGACATCACGCTGTGCTGAGTACCAAAATGAAACGGGTTCGATGATGATTGTTATTGTATGTGTGTTATATCGCACGTGTAATATAAAACGCAGATATCTGCATCATTTGTGTTAGTGTTGACCTCCTGGTGACCTGTGCGCAAAGAGGCCGGGCCTCTGGAGCGACGGAGGCCACTCCTTTCATTGCACACACCTCATCGCCCATCCGGCGATTTTCAGAACCGTATTTGTTCATTTTATAAATTACCTAATGTCCTCAAGTCTACTTACCTACCTATATGGAATATTCACGTCACACATCTTTAACTACATCCAAACATTTAACACTTAACAATTTTTATCCAATTCATAATCTATTCCCATCAAATAAAGTGGCAAAACACCTTTTACACACATGCACATCTTAACAATCTTTCGCTAAATATTTCAATTAATATAAAATTATTAAATTATTCTTTGAGTATATAGACTAAATACGCATTATCACGATATAAATAATATTATTTGCCACGTTTGACAGGTGACACTATAAAAATATTTATATTTGTTTTGTTACGCTCAAAAAAAAAAAAACTAAGCTGTCCATGACCTAACCTAACCGAAATAAACAAACAAACAAGCAATTAGGATTGGAGAACAATATTGTTTAAGCACTACACATGTCATCATTGTTTTCTATTATCAGATTCGCTTACAATTAGATATTTATTCTATAACAGGACCCAAAACTTGCATTTAGCAATAGGTAATATAAATTAAATGATGTGAAATATTTATTATTGATTTGTGATAAAAAGAAAGTACACTTATCATCTGATAAGGTCAAAGTATATTACTAATATCTTATCAATTCACATAAATATGATACAAAACACTTTCTATAGAATTAATTATTATGTTTATTTTATCTACTTGAGATTCTTTTTGCTGCTTATATGTATAAGGTAAAACAATTTTCACTAGTTAAAAATCAAAATAGAATGGTTGAAATATTCTATTTTGATGTAAATGATTCAATATTTAAAATATGAAATGCATAATGCATGTCTGTGCGACGTGTATTTTGTGTTGTTGATGGTGGATTTTATAAATGCTTGTCTGAAAACGTCGAGTCATTTTGGAAACATTAATCTATTATCATTGATATTCGTTTGTTCAAACCACAAAAGCATATCAATCGCATTTTAATGTTAAGGTTTCAACTATTATATTTCACGCTATTTTCTCGATTTAGTAATTGCTGTTTAGGATTGGTCAATGACAAAAATGTAATTCTTTTTCATATAGGTATTATTTAATAATTGCTTAGTGTGACAATGTGTTTTTCAACGGATATCGTATTTATTGAATTGAAAGAATATATTTAGACAGATATGTATCTTGGAACAAATTGTTCTAAATTGGATCTTGTAAAGAAAATATAAAAACTAAATCCTAATCGACTGTATAAACGATAACAAAGCAGCACCGAAAAGATGCATCGTCATTAAACAATGCGACCAAATATACCCTATACCTATACGTGCAATGCACAAGTGAAAATAAAAATAAAACGTTAGCCAAGCAACCGGTCGAAAAAATACCTAACAATCTCGCGACTTCATTTATTTATTACTATAAACAAACCAACGAAAAGAAAAAAGAATCAAAATAGGAGCCATGCCGCTTTCTAAACCAAAAAAGCATCGCTACACACACACACACATATACGCATAAATATTTCGGCCATTTTATACCGCGAAAACAAACGCAGCTATGCTGGCAAACGTCACCAGACAGGATAAATATAAAACAAAATCCAGCGCACAACTGAAACTAGAGAGAGAATCTCTCGTAATTGGTGTCGAGTGTTGATTGGTCGACGATGTTCGTCGTACCGCCGTACCTGATTGGACCTTGCACTGGACAACTCCGCCGACAACATCTCTCTCTCTTTCATTCTCTTTTCCTCGCAACTGGCTGTTAGTGCACGCGAGCGGCGATCTGCGTATTGTCCTTGTCGCTCTAATGAGATGCACGTAATAACACACAAATTATCATAATCCCCCTTCTCACTCCTTTCCAACCAGAGTGGGATCAGCAGAGATGCTGTACAAGGCGGTCTCCCCGGTTTAGATGCATCATCATCTAAGGAGGCTGGGCGAGCGCATGTTGTGTGTGTGTGTATGCTGTACGCCGCATCATAAACTACACATATATGTACAAATATTCGCACTATCTATTAGAAGGAAAACATTGCGTTTCCTAATAAATGAGAACACATATTTACTTTCTACACTCGAAGTTTTAACGGAAATACACCTTTTGACCTTCCCTGAATCGAGTCTGACTATTTTTGGAATGACAACCTCGTTAGTGTGTGTGTGTCTGTGTGTATGTATGCGCTTATAGCCTACACCGTTGAAGATAAAATTATGAAACTTTAAACTTAAGATTTGTATATGCCTGGGAAGAAAACCTCCTATTTTTGAAAAGCATATTCAAACCGGAAGTGCATGTTTACTTGAGACACTTTTTGCATATCTCCGAAACGGCTGCACTTACAGTAAAAATAGTTAGAATAAAATTGAAAGATATTAATGATTTGAACAACTTTTGTTTGAAATGTTTTTCAAAAAGTGTACTTGTTACGAGAAAATTGCTATTATCCTATTTATATTGCCATAGTTACATAGGTATGGAAAATTATATATATAATAAATCGTATCTACTATGCATGTCAACTGTTTTAAATATTCAAACATTTTGACATTTAACATTTATTGTCAGTGTCACAAATAAGTTTAGTGAAAAACCGTTACAAAGGTTAGTAAATAATTTAAAATATTATATATAAATATTTTCTCTGGTTTAAAGTTAATTTGAAAGCTAAAAAATGCCCGGGCCATAATAATTTTTGATAATATATAATGAATAATAATATTTTCTTTATACTACTATAAAATCCAACATTTAAAATCTCAAATACATACGTATGTTTTCTTTGGAAATCTGACAATAAACTAACTTTACAATTTTATTGGACAATGAATGAAAATATTTTCTTGAAATTTAAACATTTTATATTTTAATTTATATACTATCAAATCTAAATATACTGACTACGTAAAAGAAAGTTTAGGGCCAACACATGGCCGATGTTTTATTTATGATTTCTTGAAGCAATTGCATTCGTATTGTTTGATGATGGAAATTTCGATCGTAGACTAATTTCTATGAAATAACTTTTCATTTGGAGAAAAACCAATAATAACGGTCTGTCCCTGTTGTGGTTTGTTGTGTGATGTGGTGACGGTGTTGTCTTTACGCTATTGTCACTTGTGGGTGGTCAGACCAGATAAAAATCATTGATTATATATTCAAAGCGTGTAGACAGCGTCGCATGATTTTCCCGGATGATTAACAACGATTTTTTGGGATTTTCCTGTTGAATTATTATTAACTTGCCTATTTATATAATGAAACAGCAATTCGGAATTTTAAAATTGAATTCCAAGGATGGCAAAATAAAAATTCGCAAGTTATGGCTGAATGCCAGTCGAATTAAAATGTATCTTTCGTTCAATATCTAAATTAACTTTAGGGTGCGCCACCCATTAAAACTACTCATAAAATCTATTTACCATCAACACCTTGATAACCAAAATTACTTAACAGTTATGACTGCCAATCGAAATCCAGGTTTTCCCCACTGTTAACACCAAAAGAATCATTCAACACATATAAAAGTGACGCACTTAACTAGGTATAGACTTTAGGAGAACATATTGCAATGACGGGAAATCCTTCGAGTAACCACTATTGTACGTGGCTATAAGTGCATTGATTTCAACCCTACAGTTTCGTTATGATGCACAACGTGTGCCTGTGGCGACGCGACACGCGCGCCACTTCCGGCTGCGGCGGCACACTGACTCACTGCCCCGGCGTCGCATTTCCTCCCCATCACCATTTCATTTATGTATGTATGTAGACAAATGCAGATGAATTCAAAGTGATGGATTATGCACTCGCAGGTGCCGATGATGAATATTGTATTTTTAGTTGTTGCTTGCTGATGGAAAAGGATAATATAATGGAATATGTATAGCAAGTGTGGGTAATTAATAATTTTTTTTGAATACAAATTGACGGTCGATGGTAATAGAAGCGGATGATGTCGCGACGTATGTTAGCGCATGGTTAAAGACGTTTATCGAATCGATTCGTTACGAGGCTTTTAATTGTTGAGGAATTTTCTTATTTCCGTATATTCAAGTAGTTGAAACTTGTGTGTGTGTCTGTGTGTGTGTGTGGCATCTAAGATTTTATACCGAAACAATCAATTTGAAAATGTAATTTGATTGATTGTTTGAAATATTTACGAAATTATTTACTTTCCTATGCAAGTTTATGACCAGTCCATAAAAATATATCGAAAAGCATTAACCTCAATTTGCCTTTTAAAGTACAAAATTATAATATTTATTTAATAAAATTAATAGAATTTCTTTCTATCACATAAATAGTCTGTTCAACTTGAAACATAAAAACATCGTTAGGTACCTATAGAAAATAGTTATTACAAACTTGAACTTCCATAAAATGGATTTCAAATCAATTTCTTGCAAAGTCATCATAAGGAATTAATAATATCCATATTTGCGCTGCTACCTCACATTTCTATTCTTTCTATTTATTATCTTTATCAAAAACCATTCTATTTTTGTGCTCCTCTAAATATGAATGATATCATCTTAGTTGCTTTAGTTGTGTTCATTATATATTATATTTAAATTGAAAAGAATGGCGAAAGATTGTCTGCCACCCAATTTAATGGGATTAGACCATGAATTCTTAATTGTAAATTGAAGCGTGATGTGAAATTGTGTTTGGAAAGGGATTCATACGTGTGCTAAATAGCAAAGATCCAGAGTGCCGCTGGAAGATTTATAAACGGAGGAGAAAACATCCTATAAGCGTCTCATGATGGTGAAAGGTTGTTGCTAAAGTAGGTAGGTATATTACCTACTTGTTATCTGTCGATCTGATAGTTAATAATTATTTGCAAACCTGACGTCTATTACATCGAACAAACGGGAATTTATGTTGTTATTTGCTCATATAATATTTAAATTCACTTCTTTTATAATACCTATGTATATAATATTAATCAAACCAGTGCTCCTCAACATTGTACGCATCACATATGTGATTACCGTTCACTGCATTTAAAAACAATAATGACGTCAAAATCGGGTGAAAAAATCAAGGAACCGTTGGGAAACGATTTAAAACAGCTGACTTGAAGTCGAACAATGGGGCATTTAATAAAAGATATTCGGTGTTATATACCTATGTAGACGCTAGACAGATTCGCGGTAGCGGAACACAATAGAAATAAAATCTTCAATTCAAAGTACTATAACGGGGGGAACCGTTTTCGAAAACAAAGGGCACACGTCATAATTGGCGCGGCAGTGACGTCACTGCAGCACTGACATGCGCAATAAGTAGAGTATATGAGTCTACTCAACTACATACCTACCATCAGTCACACACACACACACACATACATACGAATATCGAGATTGTCCATTGTTTTGCTGTTGCACAGGAAACTATATGTATGTATGTATGTATGAACGGAACAGTGTAAGTTTTCCATTCATCTCTTTTTAACCTAAACTGTTTATATGCACGTGTTGGTCTATTCTTATTCGATCATGGTGGCGTCGGTTGTCTTTCATTCATCCACATCCATTCACCATCTCACTTCGTGTGATGATTATTATGTCTGATATCCATTGTTCGAATGTTCAAGCCACGGCATACGCGATCTTTTATAAAAAAAAAATCGCTTCAATGAAATTGGAAATTGATTCATCCGAAAAAAATAATGCATCAATGGAGTTTTAAACTTAATTATCAATAATCCCAAAGGGGGAGCGGGGGTTGCATCTTAACTTTCTTTCGACAAGAAGAATTTAAATTATAAATTAATAAATAACGTAAAGAATTAAATTTGAATAAACATCCTTATGTGCACAATGTATGTTTGGTGTATTTTTTTTTTAAGTGTTGCTTATTTAAAATATATTTTTGGAACTTGTATTCTTATACAAGCTTACACACTTTATAAGTAGGTATGTACATATACACCCACAAATAAAAAACAGACGCATAGAGAAATGTCTATGCGTAGCAACAGCAGAAGATTTGGAAGCGACGAAATGCAAGTCATTCAAAGTGATACAAAGAAACTAATTTTCGACACCCCACCCCACCACGCCTACATAACACCTGCCCAGCTGAGATTTGAACCCTAACTACAACACGAATTTTACATACGCGACACTACGAAAATTAATTTCAAACGAAAATCACTGTACGACTGACGATTATGAAAAAAACAAATGATCCATGTCGCGTGATATATACACACATACAGACACACAGACACACATACACACAGTGAGACAGACATCTCCATCCTCTGCGCATTTATTCGGATTACAAGAAACCTATAATTACGCCACGTGAAGTATCTCATCGTGGCGCGGGTCGGTAATTACGGTGTACGTCATTATCGATTTGACACACGTGACGTGCCGTGGGGGTGGATGGACCTATAGACGCATATTCATTTCATGATTACTATACACGAATGACAATATTTTCATTCGGAACCTATAATTATTTATTGGCCGAAAGTGTTGGGGCGCACAGACCGTAATGGGATTGAACGTGGGTGGTCATTAGCGTACCAAATTTATTTATTTATTTATTTCACACCATGGCCAACCAAAAATACAACAACTATATGTTGAAAAATGCATTCAAAATACAGACATAATTACATATAAGTATACGAAAGCGTCATAGCAATTTTTTTAAAATTAATATGTGAATTAATTACTACATAAATGTTTAACTTAAAAAAACCCATTGTAATTTTTCAAATAAATAAAAAATGGCGCTAGTAAAAGTATCTATAGGTAATAATACAATTAATGTTCTGATTTGCATAACTGCATCACATACCATAACGAACCAATAAATTAACAGTGTGAAAAAATTTAGACATGATCCAACCAACCTACTCGATACCTACGCTCATGTGTTCAGCTTTCTGTCTGTGTGTGTGTGTGTGTGTGTATTATAATAAATACAAAGATATAATATAACTTTATGGTTTTTAAGATGTGTGTGTGTGTGTGTGAGTGTCGGTTCTTGGGTCCTTAATGACAGGGCCCGAGGTGTCCGCGCTAATAATAATAAACCACACGTATATAATATTTAAATGTGTGTCTTGGTCAACTTGATGGTGCAATACCATCCCCCAGAATGAAATAAATCACACATTTAAAACATCACTGAATTCCTTGCATGATACAAATTAGTATACGTATACCTACATACATACAATACATACATATGTGTGTATATAAAAGTTCTTTGAACATTTTTTACATAGATTTACTTGGGCAAAATTAATGCCAAGTCGTTCTCGGAATAAGTCAATAAATATGATTGAGAATAAACACGCGAAAGCAAAGTTGTGAACTAGCGGAATAAAAAAGCGTGTATAAAGAACTTGATGAATCTAAATAATGCAAAAGAAGTTTATTGAATGGTGAAAGATTGTCAAGATGTGTAAAAAGAGTTTCTGCCACCCCATTTGATGGGAATTGATATGAAGTTATGCATGTATATACTATTATATATATATATATATATATATATATATATATATATATATATATATATATATGTATATATATATATATATATATATATATATATATATATATATATATATACATATATATATACACATATATATATATATATATATATATATATATATATATATATTTATATATATATATATATATATATATATATATATATATATATATATATATATAGGTATATATAAGAGATAAAAGTTGTATTTTGATGAGGGTTAGGTTAGGTTAGATGTGGTCGCGACTGTGGCGCACCTAGGGGGCAGGTCCGGAACTCCCTTCCTGTCTCCTAACAACACACATGCACGCACACGCATTTCGGACCTATGTATGTATGTATGTAAAGTTACATGCGTACCAGATATATGATTATACACCTAATATACCAGATCAGCCGGTAAGGTAAAACTCTGTTTTCATTCAAGAAATTTTCATGCTGCTTCAATGTGATGCATTATAACAGCGTGTGTGTGTGTATGTGTACATGGTTTTATATGCATATAAGTATTTAATATTATGCAAATACATGTATAGGAATATTTTAAATATATGTATATATTTTAAAATGCATTTTATTGCGTGGGTCTTATCGGATTATAAATCAGAGATTTTTGGCTATTTATTTGCCTCGTTAATAGAAATTTCGGAGGACGATTACAGTTTATTTTGAATGTTAATATTAAGTTAATAAGGTGTGCGACAGAGTAATCTGATCATAGTATATGGTTAAAAGGACTCGCCCAGATTTCAGTCTGTGTAAAACGATTTAATTTTAGCAGCTGAACCATATAGTATTTTCATGATCTGCCAAGCATGAAAAATTGTTTGTTCAAACATTTAACATTCATTATAATTGTTACGTTAATTGTGCGGGCCAACTCAACATTTACTGTACTACCAATATTGCGATATCAATTAAAATTTATACTAGATATTTACATGTGTTTATTTAAAAATTAGAATCGTTTCTGAAATTCACCATTTTTAACTTGATTAATTCACAAACAAAAAGCGAATGTGATTCATATGAAACAAACTCAAAATGAATTGCAATGAATGACAATTAAGTTGCAAGTCAAATGATTGTATTAGGTAGGTACTACATGTATAACCAAGGTTTTTGATTCGATACCACGCGATGCCTAATTAAATATCATCGTCGGATGATCTCACATTCACAGGCGACAGACACCATTAAAATAATTATAGATGTCGTAATTATTTTTAATTGATATTTAATATTTGACATGCTAAATTTCTTTCGTGGAAAAGTTTTCGTATATACATAGACACATTTGGCGACTTTCGAAAAAAAACTATCCAACAACATTTTTCATATTAACCAATTAAAAACAATCATTTAGAAAACAAAAACATGAAACTCTCAAAACAATTTTATTTCTAAACGACGAGTATAGATACTTTAACGTAAACAGTGAAAAGTACCTACTACGCGTTTTAATATACATAGGTATGATGAACAGGAAATCAAATGCACAAGCAGCACTTATATTTCGATTGTCCAGAACATGGTAGAACCATTAAAAATCTAATGAATATGAATTAGGCACAATGCTGTCTATATGCGCTATAAACGTATAAAATAGCCATCAGGTTAAGTGTAAAGAGAGCAGTGGCCCGTGAAAAATCCGGCCTACCCTCCAGAGGAATCGCTGTATGTGTGTGTGTGTGTGTGATATACATATTCATCATTTTCTAAAGTGTTCATGTATGTTGTGCATCTATATTTACAACGATTACTGTTATATTCAGTCCCGATGTGAGTTTAGTATGTATATGCCATTGTTTCTATTCTACGACCGCTATTAAAATTAATTAACACCTTTACAACATAACAGAAGGTTTTTCGCACTCAGAATCCTGCACGCTGTTTACTGTATTTAAAGCGAACTTGTATTAGCGACAAGTTTCGTTCTTTTTGGTGATGTGTATAGCAAAATATTGCAAGCAACTAATTGTATATATATGTATATATATATATATATAATATATATATATATATATATATATATATATATATATATATATATATATATATATATATATATATATATATATATATATATATATATATATATATATATATATATATATATATATATATATATATATATATATATATATATATATATATATATATATATATATATATATATATATATATATATATATATATATATTCAGCCTTCAAGACTTCAGGAACTTGACATGAATAAGTTGAGTGTATAGTTATGGCTATACATATAATAATTAATATAGGTACAAAGCAAGAAGCTCGGTCATGGGTCACTTTGATATACATAAGTAGTAGCCTGAGGGATGCGGGTGTGTGCACGATGATGATGATCAGCTGCTGATGACGATGACATCGTCCGAATAATCATCATAATCATCATTGCACATACACACAGTGGCAAATGAACGAGTGAGTGAGTGAGATAGTGCTATTTGGAGAGTGTGGGAGTGTTCTGATGGGAATATGACCCTTCACCCTGGGTTCCCAGCATTGTTACTGTCTGGCTAGGTGGCGCGGGGGCCACAGGGGAATAGCTACCGTGCGGTGAACTGTGTCGCGCGCGCGGGGAAACGGTACCTCGCTAATTACGACGGTAATTGCCGACCGGAAGTTGGGAAATCGTAACCGTGTACCGACCCGCCACGCCGCGCCGTAGTACACCCGCACAGGGAGGTTGCACTGCGATCTCACCAACTACAACTATGTATATATAAACTAGGACACTTAAAACGACTATATTTTGTATCCATGTATGCACATTTTTTGGACTTTTTGAACGAAAATTTAAACAGGATTTCTAAATATATAATTAACTATTAAATACGTAGATAGTTTCTTATTTTCTACAGCAAATAAAAAACCTCGTTGCATAGTAATTTGATCAGAGACAGTAGGCGGAGTTTAGCCATATCACGCTGTACACCCCTTGCCCCGCACTGCTCCTCACCACCTGATTACAACCATCAATTACAATAATTATCGACAGAGACACGATGTGCAATTTAGATTTTTTGTCATTACGAGTGCCTATAAAAAATCTAGTTCGTCGTACATTTACGAAATGATGACGTAGCATGTTTTTATTTTTTCTATTTCTATTTTTCCAAATTCGCAAATCATTGCAGCGTCGGCCTTCGTCGACAAAGCGACATTCATTTATTTATATTTATTTATTTATTTTGGTCCTTTCACTTGTACGCGAGCTGTATTATTATTTTAGTAGAAAAATTTTAAGGTTCGTCAAACGTATATGCAGCAATGCTTTAATAACAATAATATGGGGTCATGTTTGGGGCGGAACCCTCCTTCGAAGTATCCCATAGTTCAATGTCGCAGATTTAGAACGGTTCTACTTTTAAAATGATGAAAATTATTTAAATTCTAATCTAAATTTAATAAAGTATAAAACTGTAGTGCGTCACTGCATCCAAAATAAATTATTTGCTTCGAATATAGAGCGAAAAAAACCAGTGCCTCTCAACATTAACGGGCCGCATTCTCATGATAATTTGTTGTAATTAATTGACGCGCGATTGAGGCTCTGTAAAACGTGCTCACATTTTTAGCGAAAGACGCTTCAACAATTTTCAAAACATCTCCGCAGAGAACTGAGTTACACTTGCTCGAAAACAGCAGATGCTCGCGTTTTTATGTTGCCATTTTGTGAGGTTAAGTTGCAACCACCATTTGTGATTGACGGTCTATTGTTACGATACCCCATATATTTAACTTTTTTATAGATACGTATTGTAACAATTATTAAGAGCTGTTAAATATTTATTAGTTACCAAAAACGAATTTAGTATCAATTTGTTGTGGGTTGGTTTTTGGTATAGTACCTAATGAATGAAATATCAAGTAGCAGCTGATGACTCTTGTAATTTAATATATTAACAAAGAAATTCAGTTATTTGTAGCAAATAATGAATGATAAATCATTTGACATGAATGTGGGTAGAATATGAGACTGGGTGGACAGGATTGCAGTTAGGGGACGGGTGGGATAACGGAAGGGACGAATAATAAGTGAACATCACACACGCAGGTGACAATTGATGATTGAAACAAGTGAAACCGAACAATTGAATATGTATTTCGTGTGTCGCTTGTCTCTGGTGTTGACAGCTCACATTTATATTAAAACCATACGCGCGCATCCGATGTTGTTTCTATCTCTATCTAGCTGCTATCAAAGCGTGTATCGGATTCGTTGCTATGTTCGTTGCAGTACAAAATTCCGAAACATGAACATATCAAGCAACCCTCTTTTGGTTTGGATGCCAAACAAAACTGACCACACTCTGACATCAAATTCAAAACATGATGAATTATTATACAGAATTATTATTAAGCGTTTATGTTTGATTGAACTAACATAACTGATGTGTGTTATTAATAATAGTTAACCTCATCTTGATTTGTTTATCAATATTGCTGATTTAATGATGATTGATTGATTTATTATAGTAGAGAAAACATGTTTTGAATAATTTATATACATATATATATATATATATATTTTTCTTTTTAATTATATGAATCATTTTATAGAATTAATAAAATAAAGTATTTCCGGTTCCTTTCTCATATATATTTGTATATTCAATATAAAATTTCATTTGAATACATTTATTTGCTCGCCATACGTAGTACGTATTTCGGGTTGAAAATTTCATTTAAACAAAATTTCGTCTTTAATCACCATAAATCCAAAAAAAGATATATAGCTCATTTACCTCCTAGTTTGGTCGCTCGTAAGACCAACATTCATCGCTCTTTCTCTTCTGAAGATACTAAACGTATTGACGTCAAATTTGGTCTATATAATCTATGAGTACACAATTCGTGCCGTTCGCATTTTAAATCCATTCCAGAATTATTTAACCCCAAAAAAGCAACAGCAATTGACTTGAGAAATATTTTGAAAATACCAACTAATTCAAATATACTTTTAGTCTTAATATTATACAACACAAGCAGTAGGTAGAAGTATGACGTATTAAAACCATTTTCGGAAATTGTATTTAAAAATCACTAGTTTAAAATTCCTAAACATCGTGTATATGTTTATATAAGAAAAAAAAGAAGCAATGATCACATAAGAATATATATATATATCGCCATATAAGATCAGATCTATCGCTTCTACACAAGAGAAGATCCATTACATTTCCATGATGATCTATATTGGGATCTCGAAAGGGCCTATACATTTAAATTGGCTACTTGGGTCCGGCCGAACGCTTGCGCGTCCCAAAATACGTCAAGACATCACTCATGAGGCCCGTATCTATATTCTACATCACACACATCATACTACTACCAACCTTACGCGCGGCAAATAATAAATGTCTCCAAATTAGATGAATTAGTCACTAGGCCAGATAACACTCGGAATTATTCGTCAAATACATAACTATACAAATTAATTTTTTATTTTAGTTTAGCATACTCTACGTGAAATCGAATACTACTAAACATGAATTTCGTTATCAGATACATTTTAAATCATTAATTAAACTTTTAATTAATGTTGAATATATATGAAGATATTAATAATTTCATGTTTATTTAAATATCAATTAGAATGCGGGGTCGTCCTCGGAATAAATACGCGAAAGATACTTAAGTTGTGCACAAATATGAAGAACTTGATGAATCTGAATGTTTAAATTTAGTTGCGATGTTTTTTTTATATTATTGTATAAAAAATCGATAAAATAAATATAATATAAAGAAAAACTATTTATATTAGTATAAATACTAAACGATGCAGGAATCTAAAGCTATTATAATGCAAACACGTATATCAAGAGTGCGGCCATAAATAAATTTCGCCGGCCTTAGTAGTGAAAACATAAAGATCGCAAACTATTGATAAAAACAATTGACCATCGATAAATCAAAAACAAATGAAAGGTTTTCGGCAGTCAGTTTTTTTCGCGCGATTTCAACTCTTTTATTTTTTTCATATATAATCGACCCCACTGATGGCGCGTGTGCAGAATACTTGATCAGTGGTACCGCAACTTAAAACGGTCGCTCCCGTTAGTCTATGAGTGAATTAAAACGCAACAAAAATAGGGAACCAACATAAACGTCACCACACGAATTACTAGGTAATGTATTATAGGTACATATATACATAAATATTCATAGAGGAAAAGTTGAACAGATGTTCAAACGCTTGTTAATTATATTTTGATTTTTAATAAGACTATATTCAAATTAATTTAACGCCTCCATTGTTTGGTTTAAAAGTAGGTCTAATTCAAAACGAACATCAAATGAAGCTAGTACCTAAGTAGCTTATTACAAATAGATCTGAGTTTTTAAACTGGTATCTAAAGCTTATATGTTTTGTTCTGTTATTGTTCGGTGATAGTTTAGATATATATATATACATATATAGTAATTACGAGTGCATGTGTGTTAATTAATGAAGTAGTGTGTTATGAAGGGTGCGGTTGAGGCTTATGGTGGCCCCACAGCACAAATAAACACCTGAACGAACGGAAAGGTGGTAGTTGAGACCGTGGTTGACGCCGCACGCCGCCAACCGGACACGACATGAATTAATAATGTGATATCGGAGGAGCGAACGATGCACATGCATGACGAACCATCACCCAAGACCTATGTTTATATATATATGGATAAACACCTACACACATACATACATATATATGTATGTACATAGCACACCCTGATGGAATAACCGAATGGTCATCCGGTCTTCAGCAGTTGAAGTTTTATACCCAGAATTTACGCTTTGAAGGTTACGCACAGTGTTCAACTCAGATTGCAGGATATGATTAAAAATTTTAAAATATTTCCCTAGCTTAGGTATATCCGAATTATTCAACCGGATCTTTTTTTGATTAAACACAAAAATTGGTGTTTTAAACTGTTTATAAATCGCGCTTTTCCTGTTATAAAACATGTAAATTACCATTTTAGAATGATTAAAATACCAATTTTAGTCTTTGTATAATTTTATTAATATTTTGAAATGTATTTTCACATTAAATCTAATTGCAACAAAAATTAAGACTAATCAGTAAAAACTATATAATTATATTGACAATAACTGTGGTATTAACGTATAATTAAAATTTGTGAAAAATAACAATATATATACATATATATATATATACGATTGTTAGTTGAAATGA